>JAJIYU010005632.1:0-21966 GCA_030144865.1 Tinospora cordifolia
AAGCAATATGACTATAGTTGTTATGATTTTTTACGAAATTTTAATATATATAATTACTCACAACCATAATATGAGTGAGGGATATGCTATTTGAGACATATACCTATTTATCTAATAATCATAAATATTAAAATTTCGTAAAAAATCATAACAACTATAGTCATATTGCTTATCCTATAAAATTAAAATGTATCAAGCATGTAGGTAATTCAAACATACAAATTGATATGATGGCATTGAATTTGCTATTCGTAGACTAAATAATTAATGTGTTTGTAGTGCTTGGTGTGAAAATAACACATCTTGCTTTTTCTGCCAAAGTGGATAATATATGTGCCATAAAAACCCAATATTAGCAAAGAGTATATAGCTACTACAACTAGAATATATTGCAGAAAAAGTAGTGTTGATAAAAGAGCAATGTTAGATATACATCAATTTTCAAAGTTTGCATTGATCTCTTAACATACTTTGATGTGTATGAAGTTGAATATAACATATTTGTAAAACATTGAGTGAAGTTGGAGACAAATATTGTAACAACCCATAATTTTAATTATACAATAAGGACATGACGTATGTAAATATAAGTATACATACTTGACATATATTTGTGTATGTAGGAAATAAACATATGTACATATAAGTACTGACATGTTTGAAAATTTTGTGCTAATCGTGACATCACCTGAAAGGAGTCACAACAAGTATAGAGAAATAGTGTTGATGCGCTACATATACAAAACAAGTTTCTTCATAAACTATGCCAACAGCAACTTTAAAAGGATTGGAAACATAACATCAACTGCAATAAATCATTTGCAAATCGAATTTTAATTATAATTAATTAAATTAACATTATCCCTAGCAACGAAACTAATTTGAAAAGTTAAAACTTCACACTTAGCATTTTCTATTCAGGTTAAACGATCAAAAATATAATGATTCCTAGTAATGTCTCTAGGGCGTAGTGGAAATCATCCTTGGACACTAAGGAGAATGCGGTAGAGGATGATACTTCCCTTTCAAGTGAGTACACTTGCACTCAACCACATTAGGCCAACTCACTGTTGTTGGTTCAAATCAAGTATAAACAAAACCAAGAATTTTAATTGCTACCTAGCAGAAAGAGTCATGATCAGTAGAATATTAAAAGAAAATTAAGAGCTTAAGGATCATAGATTTTCTCTATATTCAAATTCATTATACGAACAACCAATAAAAAACATGGCTTTTTGGGTTTTTTTCTCTTTTTTTCTAAAGATGAAACTTTTCTTCTTTGAAGAAAATAAAAAAGAGAAGTTGAATCTGACACTTATTGTCATAGATCAGAAAAACATCAGTTTTACTAGATAATTTGGAATTTCGTCTTGACAAAGAGAATGCAAGCCCCTTTTGATAATGTTGTAGTGGCAAAACTTGCTGAAGCACACTATATAACATACAAAGAAAATATTAAACTGATTAATTTTTTTTTTTTTTTACATTTTTTTTATTCAACTACCACGCTTACAACCAAAGGATGAGTGAGAGACATGTTTTTTGAGATGCATAGTTATTTATCTAAGAATTATAGATATATTGTAATTTTATAAAAGTTGAAACAACTATAATCCTTTTAACAATGACTTATCCTACAAAATTAGGAAGGATGGGGTTGCTAGTAACTTGGACAGGATAAGATAGAAAAGAATTAAAAATTATCTCATTCTCATGTTTGGCTCCACATTATGGAATTAAATTAATCCTAAGTCTACCAACTTATCTCACTATTATGGGATAAAATAATTTAACCCAAAGTTGTAGGATTATTTTATCTCATTTTATTCAATTACATTTTCATCCTATATTTTATCCTCCTTCTATCTAATCTAATTTCATCTTATCTTATCTTATAAAAATAATTTTATCCCATAAAAATAACTTTATTAGATCTTGCACACCAAACACACTCTATATATCAAGCATACAACGAAACCATACAAATTTGCTATTGGTAGATTAAATAATTAATGTGTTTGTGGTTTTCCTATGGAAGTGACATATCTTTCTTTTTCTGCAAAATCAATGATATATGTGCCATAAAAAACCAATATTAGTGAAGAGTATATGAAATAGTTACTATAAATGGAATATGTCAAGAATTGTGTTAATTGGTATGTTTGGTGCTTGAGTTATTCTGAAATGATATTAACCTTCTAGAACAATTAATGAATATAGAAAACTGAATATTGCTGGATTTTGGATTTTAGAAAGTGTTCATATCTTAAATTCATTGGAACAGAATCTTTAGGAATGTTTTTCAAAATATGATCTTGGCATATTTCTGGAAAATGATGTGCACCAAGCATGTGTTTTGGAAACTAGAATATTGTGTTCTCTTTTCCTTGGAAACTTCAATATTGTGTATTCCGATTTTAGAAAACAATCAGTTCGATTGCTCATATAAAATGTTTTCGAATTTCTAATCTTATAATCGTGGCATCCTCTATTCAAAAAAAAATAACTCTTAGTTAAATGATATTCAGAACCTTTTTCAAAATGAATCTTAATTTCTTAAATTCAAAAATTGTCCATCTTTAAATCAACGATATTCAAAAAATATGCATCAATGGTATATGTCAGAAAAAGAATCTTAAATCTTGTGCAATGTATTTAGAAATAAATAGGTTGACCATTTTCTTCAAAAAGATTTTAGTCTGCTCAAATTCAAAGAAAAAGGAAAGTTGCAAAAGGTTTTTGCCATTCGTGAAAAGAAACAGATTTCTAAAAATTTGTCAAATGGAGGACTGTACTCACAATTTTGAGATACAATGCATCGCACAGTCTGGCCAGAAAAACGCCCAAAATTTCTGTCTGTTATGGAAAGTCTTCTAACTACAGTATTATATATTCAGAGGTGTTCCAAGCTTTCATCATCACTCAAAACTACAAAGAAAACATTGTTTCTACATGTGTGAATCATTGTATTGACTATTGAAAGTTGTATTTCTTTTATTCTATTTTATTGAGTGATCGTGAGAACATAGGAGGAGTTGTATTCTCTACAGTTGTTTTTCAACAATACAGTGGTGACTTTCGTTGGAAGCTAAGCGTTTGCTAGCAGAGTCTGATAGTGTTCTTCAAGACGTAAGGACGTCAAGAAGATTCTAATTTGGAGTGTACTATAATAAGTTGTTGTTCTTGTTGTAAAGTGGTGTACTTTACAAACAATAGTAGAATCTTTTGACCTGGGCAAGGCCCCATAGACGTAAGCTTATTGGTTGAACTGCACTGTATATTTGTACTACTGCACATCACTGTATGAATTTTTTGTTATCTGTCTATAGTGACTCTAGTTATTTCAGAATATATTGTGAAAAAATTATGATTGATATATATGCACGTCATTTTTCAATGCTAGCATTAATCTCTTTTAGATACTTTTATGTACGTATATAGGGATGTTAAGCAATTTGTCCACATCTGTAAAACAACCAAGAAGTTAAGTACAAATATCAAAAAATAGTATTGACACCCAAAATACACAAAACGTTTTTCTTGATGGACTATTTTTGTAGCAATTCTAAAAGGATTGAAAGCTAGACATCAATTTAAATAAATCACTTTCAGGACGATTTTAATTATAATTCATCAAAATATAGCATCTTTTTGTTAAGGACAGAGGATCAAGAATATTCAAACTAATGTCCCTAGGGCACAATGGAAATCATCTTTGAACACTAATGAAGAACATGGTGGAGCGTGAAACCCTCCTTTCAACTGGGGGCATGCACTTACACTCAATCATATTAGGCTAACTCACTGGTTTGCTCGAATTTGTAGCAATTAAAATTAGTCGTTCACCATTTTTCAACATATGTAATATTATAACTTTAAAGCTTTAATAAAACTAAAAATTTTAATTTCAACCTAGGAGAAATAGTCATGACTAGTCCGTAGACTGTTAAAAGAAAATAATTAAGAGCTTGAGGAATATGGATTTTCTCTGTATTCAAAAACATTGTATGAGGCAATACAATAGTAACAACCATAGCTTTTTGGATGTTTAGTATCACTTGCAGAAGAATGGCATAACAAGAAAACTTATACACGCACACTTTTACTGAATCACCATTAAAGCTTAAAAAGAGCATCAAGATTTATTCGTGAAGCTCAACAAGTACATCTAGCACATGGAATTATATATCCTTGTACCCAAGTTCATGAGGGCCTTATTAATCAAATAGTCATGCATAACATCAAACTACAACACAGAAACAACACCACACACAAATAGCAAGCTAGTTATAATTCCATAGATAGCTATAGTTAACTAAGTAGGCAGGTCATCATTCAATTATTGGTTGGAACTTATTGAGCTCCGTCATTCCCTTCCATGGCTCCTCATACAGATGGGCCAGGTCAAGCTCGGTATGTTCAACCTTTCCATTACTCACAGCAATTACAAGTCTATAATTGGTTCCACCGGCCTTTTGGCTTTGAGCAAATGCCACATATTTATACTTAAGGTGCTGACCAGTTCGCTGGTCATGCTCATTGACCGCATATATTGCTGCATTAACAACATCCTCATCTTTGGGATTTCTGTCAATCCACCCGCCAACAATTGATGAACGACCAAGAGCAAAAGCTACATCGAAGAACAAAGGAAGAAGAAGAAGAAAGAGAGCAGCTGAGAAGAATAACTGAACCTTCATCTTTGCTTTGTTATATAAATATATGGTTCAAGGATTACTCTTGTTGTGTGATTCACTTGCTGTACAAGAGGCCTCAATTTATAGACGTTGTTGGAGTTGGACATGGAGGGAGTAGTAGAGGAGATTATCTACAATTTAACTATAAAAAAAATATTTAAAAATGGAATGATTTGTTTAGTTGTAATGTTTGATGTGCAAGAGTATGAAATAAAATTGATGGATAATAGTAAGAAACACACTTTTTGGAAAATTATATTTGAAAGTTGTTCACTTGTTCGTAAATCAAACACCTTAATTGTATGATTCAAAAAAATCTTACAATTTATTACTATAATATATCAAGACCATATTTAATAAAGAAACTGTTAAGAAAACATCATTTATTTAATATTATAATATTTAGTTTACAAATGTAGCCACCTGAGTGATGCTGATTTTTTATTGAAAATAGATTAATGCTAAACTTATTGATCTGCTTAATTTATAATTGCAATGCAACTTCTGGAAGATACTAGGATACTGAGTCCTTAATGATTAATCGAAGGTTCTCAATGTTTAACCTAGGATACCAGGATACGAGGTTTGACTAACATACATAGCAATAGAGGGACAATGTGAACAAAGTGTGATCAGTGTGTCTTGCAAAATATTTTTCTCAATCAAATGGTTAAAGGACCACATGTTATGTCGTTTTCAACCTTATAGGTAAAAAGAATGGCAAGCCCACTTGTTTATTGGCATTGAACCATATGTATGTACAGCCTATAAAGTACATAATCTAGGGTCATGGTAATGGAAATAGTGGCACTACATCTAATTATTGTTACAAAGAATTTTGTGGATTTGGGATAGTGCAAGTTTCACAATGGACACAAACTCACCATCTCTGTAATGTATTTTGAAAACCCAATATTGCCTCTTGTTCTTGTTTTTGTTGTTGACAACTTGTTGACCTACATAGTATGGTTCTTCAAGCTCACTCAACTTGAATCGCTCTTCTTCTGGAGCACGCATACTAATTAATTATGTTACCATTTTTAGTTCTCTTTTTGCGCATTATAAGTAGTTTTGAAAATATCAAATTATACATGAAGGGAGTTTGTGATGAAATGAATTATTAAAATACACAGTTTTATCTTTTTAATTGTTTTCTATTTGAGTTTTGGTTTTGAAACATTTGCTTTGTAATATTTTTTTGCAATAGTTACTTGCCATTTTTAAAATATTTTTACTGCATTGTTTATTGACAGTTTATTCATTTATAAAAAGCTATACATTTGTAACATATTGTCAATCGGCATTTACAAAAATATATATTTCTTAATGTATAAATTAAGGATCTCATTTTATATAATTTGCCCTAGGCCTCCAAATGGTCAAGATCAGCCTTGCAAGATGTAATATGTATATATGTATGAACTAGACATGTATAGATTTACACATAAACATACATTTATTCTTATATGTGTATGTATCTTTGTATATTATACATGATAATTTATTCAATATATATAGTGTCTATCATTATTCACTCTTTATTATTCATTTATATGATTAATAAAGGAGTAAAATTACTTGACTATCAAATACAATTTGTTTACATTGTCCTTTTAATTACTGCATTGTCATGAGTTACATGTCAATAGGTAATTAACGATAGAATAAATATTCTTTTTTATACTTACTCCAGTATTCATAACTTTTTAATAAAAAGATGATGTATATTTTGATGAATATGATTATCCATTCTTTATTATTCGTTTTATGATTAATTAAAGAAATTTTATTTGAGTGCCAAATACAATTTATTGACATTGCCCTCAATAGTTATTAAATTATCTTAAGTTACCTGTAAATGGATAATTCAAAACAAAAAAATATATTAAAATGATTGTTGCAGTTGAAGTTGCACTCACAACTACACTAAGAAATGATGTATATATCGAAGTGTGTACTGTTTTTATCCACCAACTGCGTATGCCTCTTGTATTTTTTATACACCCTCTACCTTTGTTGATGTAGCATTATCTATTCAAGATTATCCAAAAACTGCGTACAGGCCAAGAGCAACGTCAACAGTTAAGAGTGTATTAAAAAAATTTAATTAGCGAAATGGTTCAAGGATAATTGAATTAAGTACCCACCAACTCTTCATTATTGATAATTTAATTATTAATTAAAGAGGATGGAAGTTGCCCACTTCTTAATTCATTGGTGAATTGTTTTACATACGGAGCAAATCTAGTTGAGTACTACAGCTAAAACACATCTCCTACAGCTAATCAATTACAACTCCTACAGCGTAATTCATTTGGAAAATTGCTTACTTCTTAATATAAAGAGGACGGGAATTTGCTAGCAAATCCAGTTGAAATTAGTACGTCCAACAGCTTATAGATTACACTATCTCTATCAAGCGTTTCTTTCTTCAAGCTTTTTCAGTTTTATAAGTTTTTCAAGTATCTTGCTTATTAATTGTGAAACTCAATCATGGCCGGGATGCTTCCTGGAGTCAAATGTGCCCGAAGAAGACGATCTCATCAAAGAGGAGCTTGGATGAAGCCCCCTCAAAGCGCGGTCGGAAATGGTAGAACAAGGCAATCCTCCTACTGTCTGTACACAAGCAACTGTGATATCTATCTCAGTTCAAGCTGTTTCATGGTGTTTAGATATTGCATTTGCGTTATTAATTTATTTTTAATTTTTTAAATTCAAGGTTATATATTGGGCCTTTATGAATTTTAGCATTAGCTGGTCTACTACTGATGATATTTGAAATTAGTTCTTCCTCTTACTTAAATGTTAATACTTACCCACTTACCATTTATATGCATAGTCAGACTTTCATATAATAATTTTAACTTTTAAGTTCCATAATTTTTAATATATTACCAGAATGAGTTTAATTTCTAATAATTTTTAATGTATATGTTCAAACCATTTTATAAACATATTCTTTTGTTCTTATTTATTAGGTTTTTTTTTTTTTTTTTTGCTTCTCATTATAAATTAAGTTCATATACATGTTATTATGCACTTGAAGAAGAATGTTAATTAATCTCTTTCTATGCGTGCTCGATATCAATAGTTTAATCAGTCTCCCATCTCAGTATTAGTACCCAAGTTAGCAAGAAAGTTCTCATTTTGATTGCCCTCTCTAGGAACATGTTGATATTAATGAGCCAATGCGCAGTTCGATTGCCACAAAATTTTGATTTATGTCTCAAAAGGGATAACTAATAGCTACAAAATTTGAATCGTGTGGGTTGATGTACATTTGAAGTATGAAATTGGTTATATAGCTAAAAAATTAATTGTTACAAATTCATATTCATATTGTTAAATGTATATTTTAGCCACAAAATTATATTTATTTTTTTTTATTAAGTATAATCAATAGCTACACAATCTGAAATTGTACATTTTAGCCATGAAATGAGTCCTATAACTAAAAACTTTGTAGCTAATTTCCTTTTCTGTTATGGTATAAGGGCATCTTCACAAGCCCAGCAAAAGGGTGATTATTTTCTGTAAGAGTGAAGGAGAAGTGCACTTGTCGAGTGTGATTCTAGGACCACCCGTGTCTGGATGAGCTTGGAGCTCTCAAGCCACTTTGATCAGCCCCTCGCTAATGCTTGAAAGCTCTACCACTCGTGGCTGAATGAACTTGGAGCTCTCAAGCCACTTTGATCAGCCCCTAACTAATGCTTGAAAGCCCCACCACCCGTGGCTGAATGAACTTGGAGCTCTTAAGCCACTTTGATCAGCCCCTCACTAATGTTTGAAAGCTCCGGAGCGAGGTTAGTCGCTTGACCCTCCACCCACATACCCAACTTCTCGTTCCGCGGCCATTATGATTCCATTTCAAACTTCCAAAGCTGGCAAGACCATGATTGCCTTTCACTGCTCCATCTATGTCAATCTTGACTAACCAGGCCACCTGCATAGTAAACCACCTAGTCTGATTTTTAGATTGGAACGGAGCAAGTTTCGCTATGGACGCGTTCAACTTCTCGATTATGTACTCTCCAACAACAATACAATAAGCGTGTTGGTTGGTATTGGAGAAAATAAATTTCTTTTTCTAAATATTTGATTTGCCAGAACATTAGAGAAAATAATATTAAAGAATAAGGGTCCCAATTAAATTAAGACATCTTAATTAGCTATTTGATTTCAAACAACCTCAAAAGAAAACAAAACTTCTCCGTTGATTATCTTGATTTTAAAAAAAAATCACTTTATCCAAGAAAAATTAATTTCCTTCTCATGAAAAAAAATATGAGTGGAGAAAAATATTAAATTGATCATAACGGTTACAAAAAAAAAAAAAAGAAAAGTTAAGCACAGCTAAGGTTGCATTACTGGAGTGGTAGAAAAATGAGAAGTCAAAGTCCTAGCCCACCCAATTCACACTACTTTTAACAGTAGTTGCATTTTATTCTGTAATCACTAGTAAATTTAGCATTTTCCAAGAGAGTGAAAAATTAAATTTAGTAATCAAATTGAACAAGGCTATGCTATTTAAAAATAAAATAAAATAAAATAAGTATAGACGTCAATTAAGTTTACAAAATCAGGTGAACCAGAATGAGTCATAGGATGGGTTTGAAAAAGATATATAAGGTGGTTTTTTATATGAAAAAGAAAAATAATGACAAAGTATTCACTTCTGCAAGGCAACGGAAGATTATAGAGTTAGGAAGGCTACAGGATTAGTGCTTGCAGAAGCTTACAATATTACGGAGTGGGGAGTTCCTCAAGGCAGTGATGAGCACATGTGTGGATTTTGACATAAATGGAGTTCTTGGCTCACGGATTGCATTTCTTCATCATCATATTCGATGATTATCAATTAATGGCAGACCAAGGGTAGCATCAATATGGGTGGAAGATTTGTTCTAAAGATTAATATGGGCAAGAGTCCTTTTTGTGGGATTAACCTAAAGGTTGAGGTGGTACAAACATTGGGTACCAACTTTGAATATGCTCTGTGGAACATGGCCAACCAAGTATATATGCAGGATTGCATCATCATTGGTAATCTCAGTCATAGAAATTTAATTGGCTTTTGGGAGGTATGTAAGGAGAATCATTCTTCCATTCTCAGTAGGGTAATCTATTTGACAGTAGACATGGTTGAGGTGTCGGAGGGAGGATGCGAGGTATTGGTGGCAAGTCTTAATTTTGAAGTTCTTAACTTCTCTCTTCTTAGTCTATAATACTATTTATTAGCACCTTAAATGTAAGATTGATGCACAAGATATAATTGAGTAATTTTTAATATTAAATTAAATAATTAAAATAAAATTTGATAGAACAGAATAATACATGGTACAAATTAAGTAATTTGATGTAAACTAGGGTGTTCGTAATAAATAAATAATTAATTAATTAATTTTTTTATTTAAATAAAACACATTAAACTTTAATCTCACCAGAATGTAAAAAAATGAGAAGTCTAGAGAAAAAAAAGGGTGGGATAATTTAACCCCACCAATTTTTAATTTAAGAGGTTTATCTATCCATTAAGAATAGAATGAAGTGGTGGGAGGTAGAAAAACTTTTACCCCATAGCTTCACATGCCCCCCAACATGTAATTGAGGAAAATAATAATAATAATAAAGCATTAGCAACAAATTGTAAGGCCTTTCCGATCATCAGGCGCGTTTACTTGTAAATAGGCCTTTGGCTACCAACTAGTCCTCTTGCTTCACGAACATGAGAGGTGAACATCCAATCCAAAGTTAAAAGAGTGTGTTTGGGTGGCTTGTTACACTTAACTAGGCCAAATGGAAGTATTGCAAAGGATGCGCCCTTATTTATATCTTTCTCCACGTGTTTGTGTTCTGTCTTTCAAATAGCGTCTACCAATCTCATTTACGTTTTCACTGCATGTAGGCAAAAAAGATTTGGGATTATAGAAACATGTGTTGTGTGTGCATCGTCAGCAGGCTGTGCTGTTCCAGTGATCCAACCATTTGAGTCATAGTCAGCTAGTGTTAATAGGATGGATATTACAGAATCATGTATACGAGATGCTCTCCGTTTTCATTGAGCTTAACAAATAAATAAAAACTAAAAATAAAAATGTGTTTTCACTTTTGTATGCTAGAAAAGAAAGTCAATAAGTAACTCGAGGAACATAGCATTTACTCAAAAACGTTGTCCTGGGAAATATGAGAAACAACACAGCTTTTCCATGAAGTTTACCTATTTATGATCACTGAGTAGGGAAAATAACAAAACACCTTGCTACCTAGCTTTCTCTATGAAAATGAAATTGATGACAATAGCAGTCTTAAGTTAGAAGGGTTTTCAGAAAAAACACCTCGTTAAAAATGTTAGATTTCTTCTTTTAATTCATGGAGACTTCAGTCTTACCCACAACCAACAAGGTTTAGATGGAGGATATCAAGTCAACAACTCTACCTGTCTTTACCATTGAATCGACCTCTGAAGGCACGGGGCACATGCTTCAAGTGTGGAACAAGGACAATCACTTGAGCTGCCACCCAAGTTCTAAGGGCATCAGGAACGGCTCTTTATCCAACCAATTACGCACCTTGATGGCTGTAAAATCAAAGATGGAATCATTCAAAATGTTAAGAACTTCAGCATCCCCATGAAAGAGGAAAAAAAATGCTTGTCTGCAGATTTGGACCAGCTCCTTGAGGAAACGGACACTGTTGTTTGAAATACATGCCCTGAGTATACTCTTTATCCTCAACCAAATTCTCAGCAACCAATGTTTTTCATTATGCTATTGAGTTTATTGATGACTACTTGGGGCTCCACATGTGAGCCATCCAGATTGATTGCATGATATTCCAAACCTCTCCACTTTGAGATCAAGTCGAAATGTGGACGTCTGTATTGGCTGCTGATGATCTCAAGAATCACAGTTTCTAATGTTGCAGAAACTATATGAGTGAGACCTGCCCCATGAGCGCCTATAATGACTGAAGCATCTTGTACTGCTCGGACTTGGTCCTTCAAGGACATATGAGCAAACAAGCCATTTACAAGGTTCGCCTTGCATTTCAAGTTAGTTATCCAGCTCTTAAGAGAATCAAACACTTCCTGTTCATTGCTAAGCCTTGATTCAATTTTGCCACCATGACGAGGATGAGCTAAATAATCTTCCCGTCGGATGAAGAGGATGTTATAAATTCCTTCTTGTTTTGGTGCCCTATTTCTGTTCACTGAGAAACCAAAAGCAGCTCGTATCATTTCTCCAAATTCAGACAACCTTGCAGTCTTCTGGTCATCAGGTTTTTGCCAGAGATCATGAGCAGGGGCTCCCTTACAGTTTATTGCCTCCGAAAGTCCTTTAAACATTGCAGTTTCATACCCTAATGGTGAGAGAATTACATGACGGAAACAAACTGAATCACTGAAACTCTTAGCATATCTCACACTTGAAAATAATGCCTCCCAAATTTCCTCCAAGGGTGCCTGAATCATGTTACAGAAAATCAAGACCAGGTGCAGCATGAGAGCAGCAGAATAACCTTTGGGTGTCTTCTTTTTTTTATTTTTTTTGGTTAGGTAATAGCATTTTAATCCATTACAAATCAGACCCAATGTAACATTGGCAGAGCTATTCATAAAGAAGTAGAGGATTGACCCTTCAAATTATGGTGGACTTTGAGATGCCTGAATAATATCTACAATCAAGCTCTTTAGTTAAAGATTTTGCTAAAACTGACAACAAAAAATACTGGAAGATGGTTTATGGAAAATTTGCTTGTATTGAAAGAAAATCAGTAAAAGAGCAATTCTATATAACCACTAAAAATAAACTTGCATGGCTTATTTACCTATTTTTAGTTGCTAATTTACTTAGAACCCCATCATCACATTTAATTCCCAAGTACTACTTCAATGGAGAGTAACACAAAAATAGAAAATAAAAATGAATAAATTGCAGTATAAAGAGAAACCAGGACATTTCCATTTACATTAAATTTGCATAATAGAACTCCTCAAGGCCCAACAGTAAGGCACAAACCAGAAAAAAGCCAAAACCTGCAAAATGCAAAACAAACATCTCCCCTATATCCTGCCCATTTAGCCAAAGAAATACCACCAGCCAAATTGCCTAAGAATGCCCAAGAACTAGCTTTGAGCTTGATAAGTCTCCCATAGATTATCTCTCTCCCTAGACTGACATTGGAACATTCTCTCCTCCCTTTTCAACCTTAATCAGCGAAAGAGACAATTGTAGTTGCCTACTTGCAAGCACTACACACTAAAGAACTTGATGAAAAGGACAGACAGTCTTCAACAGATTGAGGGACAAGAAATCTATTCCTAGAGGAACACTCAGACCACTACCACAAGCGGCGATCATATGGGCACTAAAGGGGAGGAATCAAACGCTTGACCTGAAGTGACAGGGCTTGGATGCAAACCATGAGAGCTAGTCAACTTTTACATATAGGAGTTGAAGAAAAATATGGTCCATCATTATGCCATCCTGAATCAAAACAACAATGTGGGGAGATACTATTGGCAGTTAGCTTTCTTTGCAGAACGTCCATTGTATTTAGAGATTTATGTCTTAAGATCCGACCAAATATCTCTTGAACTTAAAAGGGAATTTGTGCATGGCAGATAATGGGACCAAGGAGGAAGTGGCCTGCATGGGAATGGTTAGATAGAGCACCATAAAGAGATATACAGGAGAAACAGACCATTGGATTCTAAGGCCCAGGTGATCCTATCTCAACATGTGAAGATTCCAAGAAAGGTGAACGGGAAAACGTGGACAGGAAATATAGGATATGAAGGCACTAGTAGATTGATTATGTATAACAACCCAATCCCACCATGACCATATTGTCCCCACCTTAGTCACCACTAACTCGACACAATGAGACACCCTCGAATGAATATTTAGCCCAAGCATCACTCTACAGTTGGACCGATGTGGGATATTACAATACACCCCCCTTGGGAGCAGTCTCCTCCTCGAGATTCGCACCTCTAGTACACACAGAGCGACTCTGATACCATCTGTAACAACCTGGGCACACCGTGACGATATTGTCCCAACTTTAGCCACCACTGACCAGATGCAGGGTTTTGTTCTTGACAAGACTCAAACCTAAGTCTCCCAAAAGCGCTCGACACAATCAGACACCCTCAAATGCACATTTAGCTCAGGCATCACTCTGGAGTCAGACCGATGTGAGATATTACATTATGCATAGTAGATCCTACACAGGTTAAGAAAAAGAACTCTACCCATGAACAATGACCATTTCAGCCATCTTCCCAGAAAATAAAAGAGCTCCTTGTTGCCCACCAAAAGACCAAAATGAGGTGCAACCACTTGCCCTAAAGATGCAAAGGACTTCCATTGTCCTCTAAATGTCACCCTTGTCAATAATCAGACAGTATTACTTTCCCACAAAAAATCCCTCCTACCATATCTACACTAATGGTAACACAAGCCCACATGGATCATTGCTCCCTCATAAACCTCCACGGCCACTTAATACATAGAGCAATATTTCTTTTTGTGATATTGCCTAGGTCAAGTCCTCCCTCATCCGCAATCAATTGCATGATTTTGGTTAACTTGGTTCCTTAATCTATTCTCCACCCCTCCACCTCAAAAGACATGTTCAATGCTTTGCTCAAATCTAGAAGCAGCAACACATGGTATCTTGAAAAGAGAGAAAAAAAAATGTTTGATCAAGCCCAATCTTCCTCCTTTTAAAAGTAAGTATGTTTCCACTTGCCAAGACATCTAGAAAGTCCTTCCACAACTAGAAAAAAACTACAAGATCTCGAATCCCCTCCAATGGGAGTCCTAGATATTGCATATGTCGCTAGCCTAACAAAGAACTGACGATGATAGCTAGACTCAAAAGAAACAATCAAAAAATTCAATTTTTCAACTTGACTTCAATCACTTAAAAATTGGGAAAAGTTAGAGAAGTAATCAAGAGACCTTTTGTAAAAGTTTACTAAATTATGGAAGTTTAGAGGATTTTTACATATATACTTAAAAATCTAGATCTAATGTAGTATAAGCTAAAAACTAATATAAATAGACATTTTTTATATCTACAAAAACCAAAAAAGTAACCTAACAAAAATTGATTTTGCTAGGTCCAATGATGAATTTGAAATGGTGGCTTTTGTACTTAATTCATTTTCTTTGTTTTGTTATTTAATTTTATAGTGGCTCATTTCTTGAATCATAATTTGTTAGGTTGACTTCTACCATGCTTACTTTATTAGTTTATTATTTATGTTTTGTTAAATCTTTTTTATGATTGTTAACTACATGAAAATGGCTTTAAGAACACCTTTAATTTATTTATTGCTTCTACCTTTTAGTGAAGCATCACACAAACTTCTAATTTGTTAGTTTGTTAAAATTAAAATTTATAATGCTATATTAGTTGATGAACTTGAAAATAATATAGTCATAATTATTAGTATTTCTCACTTTTACTAATAAAGTAACAATTTTTACTTCTTTATTGAATTTTTCAAGTTTATTTGAATGTTGACAAATTTTTTTAATGAACTTTAGCATTTTGGAATTGAAAAACAAAAATTTTATCAAATTCTATTAAATTTCGTTGAGTAATGTTAGCAAAGTTTTGGAATTTCTATTTTACATCTACTTCCAACTTCAATAATAAAAAAATAATTTATAAAAAAAGGGAAATAACGATGCTCAAGAGCATTTTAGTATCCACAACACCAATTGAGATGTGCTCAAATTCACCCTAAGGCCTGAAAACTTGTAAAAACAGTGAAAGCGCTTTAACACATTATACACATTGCTCTCTTACCCCTTGAAGTAAACAGACCGTTATTGGCAAATTTTAGATGGGAGACCAGGACACCTCAATACTGCTCCTCCCAATCTGGAACCATTTCCCCACCTCATACTTTATTGCTCCAGCCATCATCCTCCCCACCAACACATCAGCCACTAATGTAAATAAAAAACTAGGATAGAATGTCGTGTTGCCAAAGACCCCTCCCTAACCATTAACCATCACAAAATAAGAGACTGATTTAGCACATTGCCTCATCCATAAAATCCATTCACCTGAAAATCTCTTCCCTTGCATTACAAACTCAAGAAAACCCCGCTCAACTAAGTCTTAAGACTTAGCAAAGTAGACTTTGGTGGAACTCCAGGGATCCTCCCAATTCTGAGATCCTCAACAGCCTCAATAGCAATAAGCACAGCATTTAGTTCTCATCTTTTTGCACTTGAATTAACTAAGTATAGCCAATAAAATATTTACAATCCATATTGTTCTCTTATGATATTATCACTTTCTTCAGGACACTAAAAGTTACAAAATCATTAGGCAAAGCATCTAACACCAACCTAATTTAAGTTATCCTTCTACCTTTGCACAGAAAACTTCTCCTCCTATCCATCTTGTGAATCCTTAGATACAACTAGTTCCCAATACTACAGCTTGGTTGAATTACCACTGAGGAGCATTCCAAAGGTTTTTCCACTTTTTTTTTTTTTCCAAATTTCAGAAGAAACAAGAAACTAGCATGTTAGATATCTAAAAAGCGCAAACAAGGATAAAATAGTAGAAATACCACAACAAACACCAGGTAAGAAGGAAAACACAAGAAACTGGAAGAATGGTGAAAAAAAGGAGCCTAACTAGGTATTTCGTGGGCCATGATGCTGCAGAAAACTTGGTTCATCTTGCCAATTTCATGGGCCATGATGCAATAGAACACTCATTAGTGCACCTTTTAACAATCATCAGTGAAGGACTCATCCATGACATTCCTAAGATCCTCCTTTACAATATCTTATCAATACTTCAAAAGAATAAGAAAGAAAGAAAGAAAAAGTATGGCATCAGGTTCAGGGGCTCTTGTGCCCTCACACTCTAATATTAATTGACAGACCTTTTCCATCTCAAATGGTCATTCAAGCCCTCAGCAATCCTCTTCCCCAATTAGATTCCCCAACCAAAAAAGTTAAAGAAAACTAAAAAGAAATAACTACTTGCAAAATATCTATCAACTTTGCAGTTGATAGAGTGAAAAGGAGGAAATGAATACATGCAATTACCACTTCCAAATTAATGCATTCATTTCATTTGTTTCTTCTCCAACAAATGAAATGACCAAGGAGGGATAAATTTTTTTATTTAGAAAAAAAAAAAAGAAAACTTTAAGATGAACGAAGCCTTAAGCCTCTCCTCATTTCTCACTGCCAGCAATCTTAGGTGACATTGCAACCCTCCAGCAATCCTCTAACAACCAACACAACACTCTAACAACCCTTTAATGACTCTTGCTTCCTTCTTCTTCTTCTTCTTTTGTGACTGTTTTTCTCTTTTCTGCACTTCTTTCAGCCCTCTTCCTTTACAGCAGGCTATTTTTTTCCGATTTCTGCAACTCCTCCTCATCCCTTCTTTTCTGGTTCTTTTTTTTTTTTTAACACTTCTTCTCCCATCTGCCTCTCTTACTTTCCTTCTTCCTTTCCTCTCTTCTTCCAGCAGTATTTTCCCTATTTCAATTTTTTTTCTCCTTCTTCCTCTCTTTCTTTCTTTCTCATTCTTCTTATTTGCAACAATTTTTTGCCCTGTTGTATTTTTCTTTTCTTTTTTTTTTTTTTTTCTAGGTTGAGTAGCAGCAGCAATTGCTATTGCTGCTGCTGCTTCTTCAAGAATAAGGGGAAGAAAGGAGGAAGAAGATGAACTGAACAAGAGGAAGAATAAGAAGAAGAAGAAGCAGCAATTGCTGCAGCTGCTTCTTCTTCTTTATCCCTATCCTCCTCCCCATTCTCCTCTTTCTTCTCAGCTTTTCCTATACAGTTAAGATCTCTAGTTCAGTATATACGAATTGTTCAGAGACCTTTAAATAATTAAACAATTATTCAGGAGCCTATAAATGAATATTTTTATTGCTGCCCAGCTACCATCTTGACACCTTGAAAACACATATTCAAATGAGACTAGATCATTGCTTATTTGTTTGGAACAAATCAAAAAGCCCCATCTTTTCCTTAATTTAAATATTATGAAAGAAACATCCTACTTCTTATGCCTCCACTTTATAGATATACATCATTTTATAACAAGAATAAAATGCACTCATAGCTGTGTGTGTGTGTGTGCGCGCGCACGTGTATATGTGTGTAGAAAAGAAAACAAAGGGAAGATAAAACAATAACTAAAAAGCAGTGGCTGTTTGTTGGAACTAAAAAAAACAAATACCGGAAAGTAATACCTTACAGTGACCATCTACAAAGACCACATGAGGTCGACTAGGCAGGCCTGTAATCCTAGAAGCTGCATATGCACTATACCAGTCTGTCATCGTGTGAAAAAGGTTTGCATACTCAAAACGTGTAACCAGAATTGTTGGATCCTCAACCCACTGCAATTGAATTTCGTTATGTCAGAAAAATGTCAAAAGTTAGACTCTAAGGAATGAAAAATTAGTTTATCGCACATAAAATACCCTGCAAATAGACATTCTCGTCATATATTAACTTTAATCATTTTGGTCCTAATAGTTACCCAGCCATCATGGCCACAGATGGCTGTTTTTCTCACTACAATGTGTTAAATGGCATCATGTGCATATCATACTCCTTTATGCTATGCAAGAAACATGTTTATCAAGTTCTAGCCAAAGCCATGCAAACAAGAAACTTGAAATGTTAGCTACGATGATAGTAAAAATTACAATACACATGCAATTACAGTTCACATTATATGTAGCAGGAAACTCTGATTTACTTTAGCTCCTTTTAATTCACATTTCCAAAAGAATATATATAGGTTCACAAATTAACGCATCTATGGTAGAGGGCAAGCATGCGATCAGAATCACAGCACGTAATTGTCAAATACAGCATTTTCCTTTAGAAAATAAAGGTATAATATTAAAACAGGTGACTTCAATCTTTTTCTTTTTCCCTGCCAAAATGAATTGCGTAAAAATCATGGAATCAAGCTCAAATGAAGATTTCAATCGTTATTGAGAAACTTCAACTAGGTCACAGCAAGTGAACTGTATGAGCCCATTGTCAAATAAACTTCTCATCCGCCAATATTTTCTGGTTTCGGATGGACATCAACCTGATTTTGCTTCCTTACTTGGATACTATTAGAAAGAATCTCTAAATATATCACAATTAGTTTCAAAGACCATCCCCCTAAATGGCCACACATCCTTAAGTACATAATTCATGGAGGGCAAACAGGCATAGGCCATGATACCCTTTACCCAATAGCAGTAGAATCATTAAATCCATAAGATTGCTGTTGAAATATAGCAACATGTTCGGCCATTATAAAGGAATTTTACTTTGATTAAATAAAGCAAACACAATCGTATGGACAGAACAGTGTTCGTAACCTTTATACTATTGTATTAAATTTATTCCTCAAGAATCGCCTAGATAAACATTCATGACTGACCACCTGGTGCAATGTAAAAAAATAAACAGAATCTTCTTATCAATTGATTGCTTTCAATGAATTCATTAATTCAAGTTAGAGAAAGACAAGTCAACACGGGGAAAGAAATGACAAACTTACCTAAAAAAGAAAAGGGGTAATATTATGTATAAATCTTTGCAAGATATATACATATATAAAATGACTAAACTTTGCTACAATTTATGATGAACGGACATTATCGTGACTTTTTAGCACACATATACAAAGTTCCATCTTCTTAAATCAAAATAACAGAGATTTTAAAAAAGGACGAAAATTCAAACCTCACCTTCGAGCAATTGAAATTGTCCGACCGCGTTAACTCGATCGAACCGATCAATCCCCGCATGGTATGCCGAGAAATCGCTCCTCTCGGTACAAACTGATCAAGAAACTCGGAATCCACAAGCTTCTTTCCGTCCCTTTCTCTTCCTCCAACCTCAACATCAAACGCTCCAGATTCAAACGACGGCAATTCCTCATCTTCCGACCGTCCAATCACCGAATGCAACGCCTCCCCTCCGCTCGACATCCGAATCCGCTCCGGCTGCATTCTAATTCTCCCACCTTCACAAATCGAGCTTTCCAGAACCTTGTTATAATAACATCGAAACCACCCCTCACCTCTTCCTCCTCCTCCGACACCGGCGCCGTCGGATCCGAGCACATCTACTCTCCGATTGAATCCGTTTCCGAAGTAGGCCTCGCATGATCTTCCGGCTGAGCTAGGGACCGGAGTCCACGGAAGATAGGAAGGAAGAATCGGCCACGGTTTTCCTTGAAAGTGGACCGGAACGGTATCGGGATCATCGGAATTGTGGTTTTCCGGCAGGTTTTCTGGCGTCGCTTTGCGAGTGTCGCCGCCGAAGAGCTTGTCGCGGAAGCTGGTGGCTGGGTGGTTGAAGAAGTATAAGATGAGAGAAACGGAGTTGAAGATGAAGAGGAGGAAGAGGATTTTCAGCACAACGTCTCTTCTTCCGTTCATTTTTCTCCTCTGTTCCACGCTTTTTGCTCACTATTTCAGTGCTTCCTCCCTTCCTCGATCATTCGCGCGGCCTCGGTGACGCTACGCAGTGTCCTTGAAGCACGTGCGAGGCAAAGAAGAGTCGTTCAACCTGGAAGTTAAATTCTATTTTTTTGCTCGTACTATTATTTTAATAAAATTACTTTAATTTTACTAAAATTAATAAAAAATACTCATTAAAAAAATCGACACATTAACAAATGCATTATTTAAAAGTTACGAAATTATTCATGTTACCAAAAATAATTCTTTAGACCCTTAAAAAAGGTAAATTTTAGATCTTTAAGTCATATTAGTAGTTTTAACTTTAGTAAGACAAGCATCTTACATTTAATATGTAGGGATAAAAATGTTTGTCATTATAACATGATAAAACATTAAAAAAGTTACATTGTCCCTTAGATTTTTTTTAATTTTTTTTAAACAATTTTCTAGGCTTACTTTTATGCATATCTCGAGACTAATTATTATTATTTGAATTATCGTATAACTTTATATAAATGAGCTCTTCTAATATAATTAATTTCATATACAAAATTTAAATTCGAAATATCTGGTTAAGAGTTATTAAGAACTCGAGACCACTTAAATTTTATTTGACAACATAATAATACTTGTAATGAACAAAATTTAAGGTTCTCTTAACCAATTTTTTATTAGAAAATTAAAAAAATATATAATAAAAATAATCAATGAATATTTGAGGTTGATTAATTATTTAATTCTATGTGTACTTAAAGGTGTCAATTTCTTGCCAAATGACATCCTGAAATACTAGTTTATATATATATATAAGTGGGCCTAGTTTGGCACTTAGTCCACCCAAAAGGTTTTGGGCTTATAGAGTTGAGTTTAGGTTGTCCTACTTGGAACAAAGAAGGAATTATAAATAAAGATAATTACTTTTTAAATACTATTTGCTGCTTTTTAAAATCTTTAAGCTATATCAATTATTATAAAATATTTATACTTTTATTAATTTTTCTGTGTACCTAAGCTTGCGAACAAAAAGATTTGTGCACAAGAATAAGTTTATTCTAGCATGCCATATCCATTTTCTTCTTCTATGGCATCAGATTTTGCAAACTTCTGGTCCAATTTTTTATCTTCTTCCACCTTTGGCAAGCCATTATACTTTGAGGTATTTTGATGGAGTTTGTACTTCTTCTTCCTCTTCCCTTTTGTTACTCATCTTCTTGTTCTCATATTACTATTCTTCTGTCAACTCTTCTTTTTCCCTACAAAAAAGAAAAGCTAGCCTACAGATCTGAAACTCAACAGATTGCATCTAAGTTAGTCACGCAATCTGATTTTTTTTTTCTCCCTTTTTTTTCTTTTTTCCTGCTCTATTTTTCTTCTATCTTGTGATTATTCGTATTCTTCTTCTTCTCATTTTTCTTTCAACCTTTTTTTTTTATTTGTACAGAAAAAAAAAAAAGGAAGGAAGCCATGGATTTTGCAGATCTGTAGTGTAGTGGACTGGTTGATATGTTAATCTTAATTTTAGATGATCATTTTTTAAAGAGAATACCAAATGCAAGCTTCTCTTTAAAACATATGAATCTTGAGATTGGAGGTATATAAAAAGAAGGTCATTACAAAAGTGTGACGACCCACGTTTTGGTGCGCAAAATTTTTGAATGCGATATACGCATTTTTCTAGAATTTTTAAAGGAAATACAATAATTTACAGCAATTTTTCTCAATTTATATTATTTATTGGAGAAAATGAGAAAAATGGGGAAAATATGTGAAATTAGGAGGAAAATAAAA
>JAJIYU010005633.1:0-22001 GCA_030144865.1 Tinospora cordifolia
AGAAAACTTGCAAAGATTCAAGGCCTAAGGTATTGTCACTTACCTTAGCCTTGAATCATACAAAGCCCCCTTGATCACACCAACACTCCAAACTTTTTAAGCAAAATAAGGGTCAATTCTTGAATTATACAAAAATATTCAATTAAGAGAATAAGAAGAAGATCGTGACAATTTATGGAGTTGTTTGAATATTTTTCTTTTGGCATGTGATAGCTTTGTCTTCTCTAAATAAGTGGATATATGTTTATTCATACCTTCATCCAAGATTGCAATCCTGTAAGTCCCACCAAGTTAATCTAACGAACACGAATTGATCATCGACCTTGATATTTATAGCACCTCAATTGTTCGTATCGAGCCTATGATGCATAGATGTGAAGTGTGGATCTTCCAGAAAATTAAAATCTTTTCAATTATACTATATACATATACATATAGTATATAGTATATACATATAGACAATTAATATACTATATACATTCAATGATTCCATTCTATACAATCTACTGCATATATACACACTTAAAATTATATAAATTTGCAAGGGATATCAAATTCAATTGCAATGTACACCTGCTTACAATTTACACATTAAAAATCTTGAATTATAGTATACGGTCTATTTCTTTGAGACTTTCCATCAAACACTTCTCACTCATGTTCTATCAATTAAATGTATAAGAGGAATGCATTATCGAAGATTAATGCACATTGTTTACAACATAAAATCCAATGAAAAACGAAACAATATATATTGCATACAGCATTAAATGCATAATATTCTGTAATTTGGATATTGATGAAAACCTAATTTTGTTTATTAATTCCATACTCTATATAGATGTACTACACATTAATAGGGTTTTGAATTATATAGTTATTTTGTTTGTAAAATTAATAACATAGTGCTACTTCTTATTTTTGACTAGAGAATTCAAGCATCCTTTTTATACTTATGGTAGTTAGGGGTGTGAGCCGCCCGCTCGACACATTAGAACTCAACCATTTCAGGTTAGGTTGAATAGAGTTTGACTAAAAAAATGAACTGTTAACCAGATAAGGTCGAGTTGTGACTCTAGTCCAAAAAGGTCTAACCTGACCTGTTAAGACCTTAAAATTTTATTCTTCTTTTCTTTATCTTTCACTCTTGTCTTAACCTTTTTCTCCTTCTTCTCTCTCTTTTGCTTATTCTTCTTTCTCTTTTGCTTATTCTTCTTTGTATTCTTCAAGATTTAGTTAAAAAATAAAACTAAAAATGAGTTATTTTTATATTGAGTAATTTAAAAAAAATGCAATTAGATTATTTTTTCATTGTAAGTGAATTTTTTAACGTAATTGAGTTATTTTTAATTTTGTGCCTTTTATCTTTTAAAAAAATTTAATGTAACAAACCCTCCTCACTTAATTTAAGCAAACTTCACAACGTTATATAGACTTTAAAATATCATAACTATTCTTAGGTTCGATGAATTATCTGAAGAGGATTGTTTAATCGTAGCAAACTCAATCTCGGTAGGATTGGGCCCTCATGTTTTTGGAGATTGGGTGGCTTGAGGTTGTAGTTGATGTCACCCAACTTAAGCTGGTTGTTTGTTAAAACATGACCCAAACCCATCTCTTTTTCCGCATTTACATCTTATATAATTAACAGTTGAAAGAACATTTTTGAATTAATTAAATCTCACCAACAACCCTCTTTTTGGTTTCTACTTTTTTTTTTCTATATATATATATGGATGTGCACTTCATTTTTACATAATTTATAAAATGGTTTTTCATGAGAAAAAAAGTAAATATATTAATTATCTTTTTAATATGATAAGAAACTAAAATTATTTAAAAAATTGTGAATAAAGACAAGTATGGCGACTAAGACATATTACATAAAAGAAACATAAAAAAAAAAAGAAAATATTTAATGTTTGAAAAGTCAGAGCCGCTTAATGCACAAAACTTCTGTCATTATATTTAAAAAAAAAAATTATAATCATTATTAATATATCCTCTTATAAAACAACCTCTTAATGAAAAGGGTTTTCTTGATATATTTTTTTTTACTCTTAAAGTCTAAATTTAAGACTTCTAAATGAATGGTATTACCTTTTTTATTATCTTATTTTAAAAAACCTCATCATAAATAATATGAGCTTTAAAAGTAGGTTGGCTTAAATTATAACTTACTATTATTTTATTTCTATTGTAAATATAATTAATTTTTCAAAAGCTAAAAGAAAAAAAAGGAAAAAACTTGAACAATAGGAGAAGATTTGCTTGGACTAAGTAAACTTTAAGTTGGGAGGCTTAAATTTCAACTTAATATTATTTTAACTCTATTAAAAATATTTTTGAAGTATGACTAATTATAATATGATAAAAGTAAAGTTTTTTTTTTCTTAAAAAATCTTTTATTATTATAATTATGATTTTTATTTCTCTTTTATAATATGATAAAAGTAAAGTTTTTGAAATATTATACGTGTAATTTTTGAAGTATGACTAATTATAATATGATAAAAGAAAAGTTTTTCTTCTTAAAAAACTCTTTTATTATTATAATTTTTATTTTTATTTCTCTTTTTTGTACTAAAAATAATGTTTTTCATAATATAAATGAAATGGGTCCTTATGAAAATATTCAAAATACTCAAGACAAGTAAAGAACATGTTTGAGAGTTATTAAATTAAGCATATGAGCCAACCAACTCTTGGCTGCTTGGTGGAGGCACTTAAGGAATATATATATATATATATGTATATATGTGTGTATGTATGTATGTATGTATGTATGTATGTATGTATATATGTGTGTGTGTGGCCCTTTTGTGAGATTTAGAGGATTTCCCTTTATTAATTGGAAAATCTCATGTCTACATCCTGCAATATAGGACAAATGACTCCACTATAAGCTACCACGCCTGACCAAGCTTGGCCCCCTTATTCACATCTACCTTTCCCTTTTGGAAAATCTAATTATATCTATATCTATATCTATGCATATATACTTCCAATTGTGTTTCTATATTAATTTATTGCAACAGTACTTACTCTATCAGAATTTCAGTGTAAGGAAGTAAGGACCATCTTTAACCTACTATATAATAAAAAGAATATATATATATATAATATAATATAAAGGGGGAGAAAGAGAGGCGACTGTCAATGTGGAGGAAGAATGTCCTACAGGCATGCATGTGATATCATATCCTTGGCTTTTTAACCAATGAATTGAAAAATGTTATCTTGAGCTTGTCTCTTTGTTATAACTTTCCATTTGCTTTGTTTGGACACTGAAAATAAAATATTCTATATCACATGGATCCATATCACATTCTATGAACAGACAGGCGCAAACTATATATTATATAACTTTGGAATCCAATAATTGCATTAAATATTTATCCATAATTTGATAAAAATCTAAAGATGTGGATATATGCATTATAAATGGTGTAAATTTACACCCACTCTAAAATGGGGTAAATTTTTTAATTTTTTTAAAATTTTTTATAATAATTAAAAAATAATAAAAATATAAATAGTATAATTACTATTTGATATAAATTTTATACCAAAATGGATATAAAAGCTACACCATTTTATTATAAATACAAATTTAAAGTTGAGACTGTGTACTTTAACATACCTTGTTGCTTTGTATAAATGAGGCTATCCTAAGTTGGGAAAAAAATAATTCTTTTTTTTTATAGGACTTTATGGAAGTCTATTTTTTTTAAAAAAAAAAAAAAAGACCACGAGTATTAAAAAGGGATTTTGTGTAGATTAATTATTTAAATATATGGTCTTTTTTTTTAATTAATAAAAAGTAAAATGTACATTTTACTTATTTAAATGTATGGCACATGCATGCACGTCATGGCTGACCAGAGATGCATGCGTGGGTGGAGGGATATTCCAAGTGGTCACAGGGAGGGAACAATGCATATAATATATGCCTTTGCTTTATGGTTGGGATACATGAGAACAGACCAAAAGGGACTTTGATAATATTATTGGCTTTATCTGAGATTCTATAGTAAAATATATTATAAAGTATAAATACATAAGATTGAGATTAAAAATATATAAGAATATGTAAAAATAATAAAATAATAAAATTGTTATAAATATAATTAAATAATGTGGATATCTATCTTATAAACTTACTAATGTAACTGGTGACGTAATACTAATGCAATTAATAATATAATGTTGATATAATCAATTACTTAACAAGGAAGAAATCTATCAGAGCTGTTAATTTTTCTTAGTAATAAAGAAATTAACAAGAGTAGTTAATATTTCTTAGTGAAGAAGAAATCAACCACATCTGTTGATTTTTATTAATAAAAAAAGAAATCAATTTTAACCGTTAAAGATTACTTGACGACTAAAAAAACATTTTCTATAAATAAAGCTCTCGCTATTCATTTCTGTACAATGAAATTATCTGAGAATTTTACTAATAAACAAGACTCTCTTTTCCTCTCATACATATATTTTTTTTTCTTTCTTTCTGTTTATATTTTTGGAGTTAAGTTATTTTATTTTTTTTACAACAAAAATATGAATTTATAAGAATCATAATATATAATATATAATATGAAATCTTGTGTTATACTGTACAACCTCTTAATATTATATTACTTAATCCGTTATCTTTTGCTTGTTGATTTTTAGGTTTACTATTTTAATCTAAAAATAAGAATTGACTATTATAATTTAAAGAAAAAATAAATAAATAAATATATCTTAATAATTATGAACAACTTTAAAACTTCGCTCAACTTTAAAACTTCTTATTATTTTATTGAAATAAAAAATAATTACCACCAAATTATTTCAATTAAATGTAATTTATTCATCCCCCTTCTCTTTTGGGGATAAAATAGGATTGATAATGCATCTTCCCAACGTAGTGAAGTTGGAGAAATAAATTATTAGATAATAATAAGAGGATGGATGTTCTTATAATATTCGAAAAGTATACAAAACATGCAAAAAAACTATCGCCCACCGTGGGGCTCGAACCCACGACCACAAGGTTAAGAGCCTTGCGCTCTACCTACTGAGCTAGACGGGCTGATTTGATACCAATCGTCTATATTTTATTAATTAACTTTAATTTTTATGGTCTAATTAAAACCACGTCTTGAACGGTCGATGTGTCTTCTGTACTTTTGCCTGTTTTTCAGTAGTGGGAAGTGCATGAATCCCACTTTACCAACTCCAACCACAACTTTTATATTTTTCAAAAGATGTAATTATGTTGTATGTTGTTCATTATATTTAAGTTGAAGTGAACAAACCTAAGTCTCATTTTCACTTCACAGCAGAAAACTACATTATGGCAAACAATAAAAAAAAAAAAAAGAAGAAAATCAAATGTAAATTTTGAACTGTTTTCATGTTTTACATTGTAATAGATGCAATTCTTGAAAAAGTGAGAAGTGAGAAGTTCGTCAGATGAGAGAAGATAGTAATTTTATTTGTTGCGCTAGTTGTATTGGTTGTTGCATTAGTGGATTTGACGTTTCGCTTATCAGATGTGAGTAGTATAGTATAGTCAGTTGGTCATATCACTTACTAAGCAGTGAAAGGCAAAGGTCGAAAGCTAGTTTGAGAGATAAGTAAAGCTAGTAGGGTGAGGGTAAATACTTCGATGAATTAGTTAAGACACGTTTCTTTAGCACATGTCACAGAGTAAAGTTGGAAAGTTCAATGAGCTAGGTAAAAGAAGGATCTTGGACACTCTTGTTATCAATGTGCAAGTGGTGTAGGCAAAGTTGTGATGACTCGTAGAGTAGGCAACAAGCAGAGCTTAAGTAGGACTTACTTGAATATAAAAACATAACCAACCATAATTGCACCTTGTATTCTAAAAGAGTGATTGCTAATTGGCGATAATGCTAACAGGGACCATTGATCAAGAAAGACTTTGAAGACTTCAATCGAGATGAAAAAGAAATGGAATATAGGACCGACTCTTCTAGTTGCGCATCTAACCTTACTACACTATCCAACTTGTTGTAGAAGATTCTTTTCACATTTAAGAGATGTGTAATAAGTAATGGTAAACATTATAACTACGATTTATGACCATTTTATTCAAATATAGAGATGAGAATGGGATGAAATAGAAATTCTTATTGAATGGGAATGGGAATGAAGCAAGGTTTATGAGCTTTTTATTTTTAATTTTTTAAAAGCATTAGAAAAATAAGATTAGATATGGAAAAGCATGGCCTAATGGTCTATAATAATAAGATAACCATCACATCATAAATACCACTATCTCTTGTGGGTATCTAAGATTCATCACATCACAACCATATAACACTCAATAATTGAAAAGTCTGTCTGCTTTTTGGTGAATATATTACACATACCATGTTCTATTCTAAATAATAGTGACATTAGTGCATTCGTACACAGCCTCTTGGCTGTTCTTTTTGTTTGGTTTTCTTTTTTATTTCTTTCTTTTTGTTAAAAAAAATCTGTATTTTTTAAATATTTTTATATTATATTGTATTTGTGATATATATGCATGTATGTAAGAGATTATTGTATATTTAAAAGCATGAGAGTAATATACGACTTTGGAGGCATTGAAAAATAATATAATTAATATAATTAAAACAGATAAAACTTCTTATTATAATTCAAATATTAATTTAGCCGTTGATTAAAAACACTATTTCCAATTTAAATAATTAAAATACACTATTTCCAATTTAAATAATTAAAATAAAAAAGAAAATGATAACAAAGTTTTACTTACAAAACTTAAAACTTTATTTGTAAATAATGAAAATAACATGAAATGTACATGCACTCAAATTAGTAAATATAACCATATATACATACATACACATAGATGTATATATATCCGTCACATGGCATTTTCATTTTTTTTTTTTTGTTTTTTTTGTTTTTTTCTTTTAATCCCATAAACATAGAAAACTGCTTTCCCCATAATCCTCTCCTAAAAACAAGCTCAGATCCCGTAATTGCTCAAAAAAACCAAATTCCACCATTCTATTATCATCACTATTTTTTTAATAATTAATAATATTTATTTTTGGTTTTAATTATTAATTATTTATACGACTGGTTCAAAAAAAAAATAAATTGTAATTACGTTAAAAAAATAAAAAATAAAAAAAATAAACAAAATAAAAGATTAAGATTATGATGTAAACCACCCACTTTTACTATTATATTTTAAAATGAAAAGCCAAAATTGACTTGTATTCGTTTCATTGTTATTTGCATTTCAAATGGCCACCCTTAAAATCAACCTGTAAAGCCAACAAGGAGACACGCAGATGGTAGATGAAAACAAACAAACATCCAAAACACCGGCCCTCAGAGAAATCACCACGTGATTTCCTTCTCCAGTCATTGCCCTTTGTTTTTCCTAGTTTTCTATACGACAAAAGCCCGTTTCGGCACACCACCTACACCAAAAAAGACTCCATTTCCACACGTAATTATTTGAGTTTTTTATGCAATTTTTCTTGAGTTTCTATATTGTTTCTGATACCCTTTAGGATTAGGTCTCTTACAATCCTTCTGGGTCTCTTTGTTTCCGTCTCTATCAGTTCATCCCAATCACACTAGCAATAAAGCCCACTATCTCATATATGCCCATTTTGCTAGAACTTGTTCTTATTCTTCAACTGTTTTGTCACATTCCTAGAGCTGGCTAGCTAGTGCACCATGTTATATATAGTAGTTTCTTCTGCTCTGATCACTCTTGGGTAGTGTACAATCTATCTGTTGAAGATGGAGTTGAACAAGCTTTACTCTCAGATTTTCAGTTCAAGTAGTTTCTCAAGTAAGCATCTGGTCGCTTCATTAGAGACTCTGTGTGTGTGTGTGTCATCACTGCGTCTTCAAGAAAGAAAGAGGAAGTAACATGTGTATGTTGTTCTAGATGTTATAAAATTGGGTACTAAGAATTTAGTTACTATGAAGAATGCCCAGATGTTTTTCCTGCTTATATGTTCAGTATAAGCGATTCCCAAGTTGCGTAATAATTGATATCAAATTACTACCTGTCTTCATGTTCAGTTATCTATATGTTGTTACTTTCCATCACTGGTTTTCCGGGAATAGGGAGGTGTCTTTTTGGGGACTCAGGCGTGGCAGAGGTGTTTGAGCTCGCCCTTCCAAGAAGGGTGATCAAACGAGAATACGCCCAGGCTCGAACTTGGGACCTGGACCTCACCTAACTAGTAACTGAGCTACTATAAGATGAAATTAATTCCTCATAAATCCATTTTGTAGATTGAGTGTTCATTTATTTTTCCTTAAACTTATGGTCTTATTTCTTTAACTTTAGTATATTTGCAGCAGTGGAAGCATGCAGAAATACCTTAAGTTGATGTAATAGTTATGGATGAGATGTAGAGACAGTGGCTTATGCTCTTAGATTATTAAGTTTTATTTTAGTTCTTTTTGCTTCTTATGCTCTGTTCTATCAAATTCTAAAGTTTCCCATTGTGTGTCGAGTTGTCTGATTTTTATGAACTTCTAGAATATGCATCTAAGTAATATATAAGTTTGATTTGAAGATAAAGATTTAACTATAACAGGATGCTCTGTCATTCACTGTTGCATTTCTATCTAAAAAGAGTGAATGGAATATCTAAGAACTAGTTTAAAAAATGGCAATTTTTATATATGAAGTAGTTTGCAATTTTCAATAAAGATCTACTAATAAAACCCGGCTAGATGGCTATAGCAATTGGAATTGTATTTTCATCGTTTTTCATGAAAGCTGCTTAACATGATTCTTCATTCATTGCAGTTCTTCAACTTCCTAAATATTGGGAAGAACAATTGCGGCTAAACTCACGGTGTTTTTGGGAGAAATGTTCCATAGTTTTCCAACTTGTGTTCCTCGGAAGTGCATTAGTCCATTTCTTGCGAAAGCTGTTTCGCACATCGTGCAAGCAAAGATCAGATGCAACAGATCAGAAAGGATCTCAAAATTACCACATCAATGTGAAACTTGGATTTTGTTATAAAGCAAGTATAATTTGCTCTATCTTGCCACTAGGAAGCCATTTGCTAATGCTTATCATGCTGTTGAATTGGAATGAAGCCCTTTGCAAGTCAATGCTTACTGTTCTTTCAGAAGCTTTGCAAGTTGCATCATGGATGGTTACATTGGTTTTGATGTTCAGTTTCAGGAAATCCAAGTCCATGAGACTTCCTTGGATTCTAAGAGGCTGGTGGATTTGTGGCTTTTTACTATATATTATCTATGTGGCTTTGGATATTGATTTCATTCTTACAACTCATAGGCCTCTAAGAGTTAGAGACTATGTTGACCTCCTTAACTTCTTTGCCTCAGCTTGGTTGCTTGGTATTTCTGTTCGAGGAATCACAGGCATTTGCTTCCTCCCTAGTGGCATCACAGAGCCACTTCTTACCAAGAAAGAAAAAAAACAAGATTCTCCATATGGAAATGCTACTTTTCTTCAACTTGTAACCTTCTCTTGGCTCAACCCGTTATTTGTAGTCGGGATCAAAAGACCATTGGAACAGCACGAGGTTCCCAATCTCTATGTCAAAGACTCTGCCGATTACCTCTCCCAGTCATTTGATGAGTGCCTGAATCGTGTGAAAGAACAAGATGGCACCACAAATCCATCGATATATAAAGCAGTTTTTCTGCATGTAAGGAACAAAGCGGCAATTAATGCTTTGTTTGCAATGACTAGTGCCGCAACATCATATGTTGGTCCTTTCTTGATTGATGATTTTGTGGAGTTTCTTGGTAGGAAGAAGGAACGGAGCTTAGAGAGCAGGTACCTTCTGGTTGTAGCCTTCCTAGTTGCCAAAACAATTGAAGTGATTACACAAAGGCAATGGATATTTGGAGCCCGGCAACTTGGGCTTCGGCTTAGAGCAGCTCTAATCTCGCATATATACAAGAAGGGCTTAAATCTATCAAGCCAGTCCCGGCAAAGGTGCACAACAGGAGAGATTATGAACTACATGAGCGTGGACATCCAACGTATCACTGACTTCATCTGGTATATGAACACAATCTTTATGCTCCCAATACAAGTTTCCTTGGCACTCTTTGTCCTAAGTAGGAACTTGGGTGTTGGTTCTTTGGCTGCACTATTGGTAACTTTCACAATTATGGCTTGTAACATACCACTTACAAGAATTCAAAAGGGGTACCAATCCAAGATCATGGAAGCCAAGGATAACAGAATGAATGCTACATCGGAGGTGCTCCGAAACATTAAAACTCTTAAACTTCAAGCATGGGATATGCAATACCTTCACAAGCTTGAAAACCTGCGGGAAACAGAGAAACATTGGTTATGGATGTCATCAAGGCTAAATGCAATTACAGCTTTCATCTTTTGGGGATCTCCCACGTTCATCTCAGTTGTAACCTTTGGGGCATGTATTCTTATGGGTGTCCCTTTAAGCGCTGGGAGTGTTTTATCTGCGTTAGCGACCTTCCAAATGTTGCAAGATCCTATCTTTAATCTACCCGACTTGCTTTCGGTGACTGCACAAGCTAAAGTTTCATTGGATCGAGTTGCATCATACCTACAAGAAGAGGAAATACAATCAGATGCTGTAAAGTTAGTTCCGAAAGATGAATCAGAGTTTGCAGTTGAGATTGAAACGGGCACGTTTAGCTGGGAACCAGAAGCAAGAAGGCCAACTCTTGAAGAAATACAGTTAAAAGTAAAGAAGGGAATGAAAGTGGCAGTTTGTGGAACAGTTGGTTCTGGGAAGTCTAGTCTCCTCTCATGTATACTTGGGGAAATACCAAAGATTTCAGGTATGGTTAAGGTCAGTGGTACAAAGGCTTATGTTCCTCAGTCACCATGGATACTGTCAGGCAATATCAGAGAAAATATTCTGTTTGGGAATCATTACGACAGTGAGAAGTATGATAGAACAGTCAGAGCTTGTGCTTTGGCCAAGGATTTTGAGCTCTTTCCTTGTGGTGACTTAACTGAAATTGGAGAGAGAGGAATTAATATGAGTGGAGGCCAAAAGCAAAGGATACAAATAGCTCGTGCAGTCTACCAGGATGCTGATACATATCTTTTCGACGATCCTTTCAGTGCTGTGGATGCCCATACAGGAACTCAGCTCTTTAAGGTTGTTTTTCCTAGATTTTCCCATTTCAGAAACTGGGCTTTACCAATTCAATTATTTATTGTTTCCTTTGGTTATGATTTTGTTTCAGACTAACTTGAAGTACTACCATTGTGGACAGTTCCTATTGAAGTACTTGAGCCTGTATGTGTTTTGCAGGAATGCATGATGGGAGTTCTAAAAGATAAAACCATAATTTATATTACTCATCAAGTTGAATTTCTCCCAGAAGCCGATCTTATTCTGGTAAGCAAAAGGCAGTTTTGCTTTCCCCATCCATTCTACTCCTTCAATGCAACACAATACAATCTGAGACCATAATTGAATAACTCACCAAGAACTTGTGCAGGTTATGCAAAATGGGCGGGTTGTGCAGGCAGGAAGGTTTGAAGAACTTTTGAAACAGAACATAGGATTTGAAGTTTTAGTAGGTGCACATAACCAAGCTCTAGAGCAAGTTCTAACAGCTGAAACTTCAAGTAGAACATCTCAAATACATATCTCAGAAGATGGCGCCGACTCGAATCACAGCAAAAGGACAGAGATAAATGTTAAGCAAGATTCAAAAAGCAATCTTTCTGAGGAAATAACAGATAGAAGTGGGAGGTTGACACAGGATGAAGAAAGAGAAAAGGGAAGCATTGGAAGAGAAGTGTACTGGGCTTACTTGACCACAGTACGACGTGGGATCTTAGTCCCAATCATACTTTTGGCACAGTCGCTCTTCCAATTGCTACAAGTGCTAAGCAATTATTGGATGGCATGGGCTACGCCTCCCACAACAGGAGCTGAGCCGGTGGTTGGAATGAAAGTTCTTCTTCTCGTGTATGTACTTCTTTCTGTTGGAGGTTCACTCTTTGTCTTGGTGCGAGCATCACTGGTGGCAATTGCAGGTCTTTTGACATCGCAAAAGCTATTCATGAGCATGTTGGTTAGTGTGCTCAGAGCTCCAATGTCTTTCTTTGATTCCACCCCAACTGGAAGGATTTTAAATCGGGTATGCATTACATTTGCTCAAATTTGATTGAGTTTAGATGAAGCTTTCATGTTCTAGTCTTGCCTATCATCGAATTTTTCTATCTTGATGTGCCTAATTCTCTAATTCAAGCATAAAACCTCATGGCCTTCATAATACCTTATTGGCAGGCATCTACAGACCAGAGTGTGCTAGACTTGGAAATGGCTAATAGATTGGGATGGAGTGCTTTCTCTGTTATAAGAATTCTTGGGACTATCGCTGTCATGTCTCAGGTAGCTTGGCCAGTGTTTGCTATCTTCATTCCAGTGACTGCAGTGTGCATATGGTACCAAGTAAGTCATGTTCCTTCTACTTGTACCTAGCTAGAGCATAATTTTGTAAATCATATCTACACTTTTAGGAAGATCAATTATATTTTCATTCACCATGTAACACAAATATTCCGCTGCAGCGCTACTATACACCAACAGCAAGGGAACTTGCCCGTTTAGATGGTATTCAAAGATCTCCAATCCTTCATCACTTTGCAGAATCACTTGCGGGATCTGTAACAATCCGGGCTTTTGACCAAGAATTGCGCTTCATTAACACAAATCTAAACCTTGTTGATAATCACTCAAGGCCATGGTTCCATAGTGCGTCAGCTATGGAATGGCTTTCCTTCAGACTGAACCTACTATCTAATTTCGTCTTCGGTTTCTCATTGGTTTTGCTCGTGAGCCTCCCTGAAGGAATTATTAATCCAAGTAAGTCTCCCAAACATAGATTGTAGGAAGAGAGGCTAAAAGGGTATATGAAATGATAGGCTTAGACCACAATTCAGTTGTTTGAACTAGGGAAATCTCTATAATGAAAAAAATAATCAGTATATTAATACTTTACACAAGCCAGCGTAAGTAATCTTTTTTCTAAGGCTTCTCTTAGATGACCTTTTCTTAAAATAATTCTAATCAAAAGATCATATTAATTTGTCAATAAAACATTGAAAAAATGCTCATTGTACGTATTTGGCAGGTCTTGCTGGGTTGGCTGTGACATATGGATTAAACCTGAACACACAACAAGCATCTGTTATCTGGACAATTTGCAATGCTGAGAACAAAATGATATCAGTGGAAAGGATTCTGCAATACACCAAAATTGTAAGTGAAGCTCCGTTAGTAATTGAAGAGAATAGGCTACCAACAAATTGGCCTGAAATTGGAAGAATAGTCTTCAACAACTTGCAGGTAAAGCTCCTAAAACAAACATTTTCTTCAATGTAATTTGTCGTTTCTATTTAAGAGATACTAAGAGAAGGCATCTACTATAGTATAGTTAGTAGCATTAATCATGTACTATTCGTGGGCATAGATTAATTTTCTGTTTTAGTTGAATTCTTTCATGAACCATTGTGTTATAGCATTCTTCTTTTCTTCTTTGTATCATTCACAGTTAATTCTTTTATTCAACAGATACGCTATGCAGACCACCTTCCATCAGTGTTAAAGAATATTAGCTGCACATTTCCAGGAAAGAAGAAAGTGGGCGTGGTAGGAAGGACGGGTAGTGGTAAATCAACCTTGATACAAGCCATCTTCCGGATTGTGGAAGCTAGAGAAGGAAGTATCATAATTGATGATTTAGATATTTGCAAGATAGGCCTTCATGACTTGAGATCTAGACTAAGCATTATTCCTCAGGACCCGACATTGTTTGAGGGAACCGTTAGAGGAAACCTTGATCCATTAAACCAATACTCTGATCCTGAAATATGGAAGGTTGGTTGCTAGCTACATCTTTCATTTTTTTTTTTTTTTTTTTCACTTTGTATTATATATTGTTCTCTTAATTTTGTTCACACCATCATCTTTGTTATCTCCTCTTTTTGAGTACTTTCAGGTTGAATTGGAAAACTACAAGCATATATTCTCATAATAACTGTAGAAAATCTAACTTTTTCAGGCCCTGGATAAATGTCAACTTGGCGATTTAGTACGTGCAAAGGATGAGAAGTTGGATTCAATAGGTCAGACCCTAAGCCTTAAACCTTAAACCCCGACTGATGTTGTTTGCCTTAGTCATTCCATATTTTCTCATGCAGTGGTTGAGAATGGAGAAAACTGGAGTGTAGGCCAAAGGCAGCTATTTTGTCTTGGAAGAGCCTTGTTGAAGAAAAGTAGCATTCTAGTTCTAGATGAGGCTACCGCGTCGGTTGATTCAGCGACTGATGGAGTAATACAGAAGATTATAAGTCAGGAGTTCAAAGATTGTACTGTTGTCACAATAGCTCACAGAATCCACACAGTCATAGATAGCGACCTCGTTCTAGTCCTAAGCGACGGTATAAAAACACATCTCCCTTTTACAAACTTTCATTTCATATGATTCATCAAATTTTAGGAGCCGTTTGATAGAAAGTAATCTTAAGCACAGAAATGAGAATCATGAATATTTTCATATAAAAATTATGTGAAAATCTTTATAATTTCATTCTTATGTCTAAGATTACCTCTTACCAAACAATCTCTTAGTTTGCTTGCTCTAAAATTGAAACGATGAAATAAGAACTCGGACCTCAAGATATCATACTTCTTGTGTTGTTCAGGTCGGGTTGTGGAGTTCGATTCGCCGGCTAAGTTATTGGAGCGCAAGGATTCGTTCTTCTCTAAGTTGATAAAGGAGTACTCTATGAGGTCCAAGAACTTTAACAGATTAGCAAATGCTGACTCCATTTTTTAGATGGCTAGCTAGCTAGAGTTTGGAGAATAACAAGGACCATCACATGCAACACACGCTAAGAAGTGCTAACAGGAATAATATGTAGCTTCCAGCATTCACAGCTCAGTGAAGTTTTCTCCAGTTATCCTCAATCCAACATCTTGAGAAATTTATATGTAGAACAACTTTTTATAGCTAGTTTTCCAAAAACTACCTGTTTTTGAATTATACTGACCAGCCAAATAATAATAATAATAATAATAATAATAATAATAATAATAATAATAATAAGATGATGATTGTGATAGATAAATATTTTTTAGTTCTTTTACTTAAATTAAAATTATTTTATCTTTAAAGTAACTAAAATAAGGTGATTGAATAATTGGTAAATGTCTTTATCTTTAAATATATATTATTTGAGAAATAGAGTTTAAAACAAAAGGCAAATTTTTACAGCTAAAAAAAATAGAGTTTTTACATAGTGACTTAAATTGAGAAAAATATTATTAAGCAAAAATATTTTAATTTTAAAGTTTAAAAATAAGTTAAGTAATTTTAAAAAATAAATGTATCCAATACTTTAAGGAAATACATTTCAAATATTAAAATATTATTTAAGTAAATAATTTGATGTAGTCACTGTTCATGCTATTTAAAATATTAAATTATTAAATGTAATTTCACTTTAAAATTTTATTTTTTATTAAAATTTTATTTTTTATTCTAAATGCATAGAATTTAAATATTTAAATGCGTTCTATTTACTTTCTTTACCATATAATGAAAATTAAAGATTTTTTTCGTTTAGACTTGTGAATATTATATATGGATTTATTTTCCTTTTTCTTTACTAGTTATTAACTTATAGTATATATATATAAACCTGACTTTGGTCATTTTCAACCCATAATTTCATTGAAGTCACTTCAACACCAAGTAATAACTTCTTCTTCAACCTATTTACTTCATATTTCACTTCAAAAAGAATATTCTTAAAATTTCTTTTTTTTTTTAATCTCTTTTTCATATTCATTTTTATTATTTTCTTAAAAATATATATGTTATACATAAATTTTATTTCACACATTTATTCAATACTACATTTAATTATTAATAAATAAAAAATAATACACTAAAAATTCATATAAAATTTTAAATATATAAAAAAGCAAGAAAATATAAAATTAAGAAAAAAAAGAAATGCACTAAAACATGTTTAAAAATAAATAAATAATTAAAATAAGTGTAAACTAGTAAAAATAATATAAAAAGATAATATAAAATAATAATTAAATAAAATAATTAAAGTTTTAATTTAAGCTAATATTACAATTACTAAAAAATATAAAATTTAATTTAATTTAATAAATACAATTATAATTTTTTAATTATAGTTATATTTATAAATAAAATTATATTTATAAAACTATAGAAGTAATTTAAAAAAACTAAAAAAAATTAAAAGAAATTAAAAAAATACCAGCACCATCTCTTGCGCTGGTTGGATATGCTCCTCGCATTGGACCTAAGTTGAAATATATAAAATATTTATTCATAATCAACGTAAAGGCAGGGTTGGGATGTAATTACATTTTTCTTATATAAAATTTTAAAGTTAAGATTTTGGTAACTTTTTTTAATCACTGAATGTTTAAAAAGTGTAGCCAAGTGCACAAAAAATAAAAAAAATAAAAAACTAAAATTTCATATTATAGTGAATCTCAAGAAATAAAAAATTGTTATAGTTTACTTATACCAATTTGTTGGTGAGTGCATATTTTGAATTGATAGATCACTTCACAATGACCACAAAACCAAACACCACTAGGAAATCATAATGTCAAATCTCACCCATTTAATTTTCTTTTCTTCTTCCCTAGTTTATGACTTTATCTATTTCAATCTATTTGATGTTTTAAGCTTGACTTGAAAATTTTTCTCTTGGATTTTTGGAGAGAGTTCCCATAGAAGATTAAAGAAGTGACTGCTTAGGCTGACAATATATATACATACATACATACATACATACATACATACATACATATATATATATATATGTGTGTGTGTGTGTGTGTGTGTGTGCGCAAATGTGGAATGGCTGAAACTCCATTTTTAGTCAAGATTTTGGACATTACTAATGAAGTTTTTGATGGGATCATGAAAGACCAAAAAAAAAGGGTTACATGATTGTAATGGGATTTACAGGAAAAGATTGTCACTTGTAGTGAATCGTGGTAAATGGGCAACAATAGATTATGAGAAATTTTAGAAACGAGTGTGTAGATCTTAGAAAGGTTACTTCATATCAGATTGTAGGTTTTAAGTATTTGTGGTTTGAAAACATTATCTTTTTTTGGGTGGTGGAAATTACTATTTCTTAATTGATCAAATTAAGTTCACTTTTTATTTGACTTAGGTATGGAGATTAGAATGATGGAGATGTTGGAGCAACAATGTACAACTATATATATTTTTGAAAGACAAGTAGTTCTTTGTTATTTTTGAACATGCAATCATTTTAAGTACACAATGTAGGTGTAAGCAACGTGTATGCAATTTTTTTCATGACAATATAAAATTTAATACTTTGATGTATATCAAATATTTTTTGGAGTTATTAAAAATATTAATTTTTTTTGTTTTATTGAATGTCAAGTATCATTATAGTGTATTCTTGAATTTTTAACTAAAATATGGTAAAATAACATTTACTTAATGATATATAAAACATGCCATCAAAGTATAAGATTAACTTTTGAATATACCGCATGTATAACATCTCATTAAAACATATTACTTTTACAGCATGTTATACATGTCATTATGTCGTAAAATTGTGTGTAATTTTACAACATGCACAACGAGCCATTAAAAACAATTTAATAACTTATTTCTCAAGTCGTTTTATTCGAGACATGCATAACCAAACCATTTCCATGGCATATCACACATAGCATCGAAAGAGAAAATTGTGTAACTAAAACTCTAAGAGCTATCATGATGCATTGAATAGCAACACATGTTTGCATGCCATGAAAACATTTTAACAACTTATTTTACAAGCCATTGAAAGTATTTTTTCTTGTAGTGTGGGTCCTATTTGACCAATGAATTAGTAGGCCTCGTCCCCTCTCAATGGGTATATCCAGTGGAGGTTGTGCTACTTGGATGTTGAGTAGATTGTAAGATGTTGAGCGCATTTGAATAGTAAAGCAGGCTAAGATCGTTTCATGTGAAAAAGTTGAAGTTGGGAGTAACGACGACTCTATCCAAATGTAGATAATTCAGAGATCTAATGAGTATCTTGTCTCTTGCTTAATATGAAAAACATGATATTTGGGCTGGGTATTGTAAATCCAATCATATTGTTAGTGGTCCAAAAGATTTGTTGAAACGGCGGGGTTCTCGTCATAATTACAATTGAAATTTAGGTAAATGCTAAGAGAGCGGATTTCAAGGCACGCTAGATGAGTTATATATTGGTGAACTTGGTATTATGAGGATTCATAAGGAGAATTTGTGTATTGGCACAAACACACCAGCTTGTTTCTGCCATATTATCATTGTGACTAGGTTGTGACAACATTAACTTAATATATTGGCATGCACCGTTAGTATAATTAAATTACTTTTTTTACATATAAAATATAAATATGATTATTTCATAACTAACATTGCTTATTTATTCTAATTATTGGTAGTAATCGATGATAATTTATGGCTATTTGTTAGGCTAAAAAGAATCATCTTAGATATCAGGGCATTCACATGGTTACAATGTTTTTGAGTTTGATGTCCCTACCAAATCATCAACTCATTAAACTCTTAGTTATTATACTATTTCTTACAGTAGTTCACAGTTTATTAGATTATATTGGAGGAGACCTACAATTACACCAACTCATTATTCACACTATGTACAGCATTTCATTTATAAATTATATATTTTTTTCAAAATACATGTAATTTAAACTATTCACACTTAAATAAAAATTATATGTAATTAATTTTTTTTAAATTACATTTTTTATTTTTAAAAACTATTTATTTAAAATAAGTTATTTATTTATTTTTAAAATATCAATTTTTATTTTAAAAGAAATATTTAATATTTATTTATTATGTAAAAACAATATTTATATATTATTTTTTTTAAATTATTTTTTATTTTCGATTTGAAGAAGAAATAAATATACATGCAACAACATGTAAAAAAAAAAAAAAAGAAAGGGGGGTGGGAGACTTCACTGAGATTGCTCAGTCCCCACATTATGCGGTTGCAGCCACAATCCCCAAAAAAACAAAAAACAAAAAATAAAAAATAAAAAAGTGGGGCATTGAGCGTTTGGTAAACGCTCAAAAATAAAAAAGTGGCACGTTGAGCCCACAACCCCCAAATGCTCAATGTCATTGAGTGTTTGGTGAGACACCTGCTATGGGGCGTCTCGCCATGTAGGTGCTCCATGGCACCCATTGCGGATGCCATCAATATAAGTCTTGGTACATAAGAAATTTACGATAGTATTTATCTTTATAGTGAGAAAAAGAAAGGAAAAAAATGCATATATCTAGAACAATTTTAAAATTTATCCTTCAATATTTAAAAATCTAAAATAATAAGAGAAATAGGAAATCACTTCTAAACCTTGTAACTTTTTATCTGATGAAAGGGTTTTGGAAGGAGTAGTTATTTGTTAGCCATATGAATTTTTGGCTAACCTTTATTTCTATATCATTATTTTTTTTAAACGTTGTGGTAGTGGTGTTAAACACCAACAGCAAGACACTTGCTACAAAGACATTGAGAGATTTTTCTTGCGACTACTATGACGTAGAGGAGCTAGCCGCTATAGTAGACCATATTAACCCATCATTGGATGGATTGAGCATGATATTTGATCATTCTCTTTCGGGTGTGGATTCTTTTGGTGATTTTGTAATCTTTTATTGATGTGCTGGTGTTAGGTTTCATTTTTTTTTCAAGCACTATACATTGACATAGATTTTCATTGTGATGCCACACTTATATATATATATATATAAATTTCCACTATGCATGATATTTCGTTACTATATTTTTATTTTGGAGACATGACGTGATGAGAGGTTAGACTTGTTGTATGTGAGTGATGAACACTATAATAAAAAAAATGTCCTGTTTTGTTACCCAATATTTGGAGCGGTCCAGGTCATTAAATACTGACTAAAAATTGAGAAAAATATTATTAAGCAAAAATATTTTTCTTTAAAAATTTAAAAATATTTTAAGTCATTTTAAAAAATAAATGTACAAAATTAACCTAAGTAAATAATTTGATGCAAAATTTGAGGCTACCAAGCTCTAATACTTCAAGTAAAAAAGGTATATATCTATATTTATTTATTTATTTATGTAGTCACTTTTCATGCCATTTCAAGTATTAAATTATAAAAGGCAATTTAACTTTAAAATTTAAAATTTTTTGTTCTATCTTGAATAGGATTTAAATATTTAAATGCTTTCTATTTACTTTCTTTGTCGTATAATAAAAACTAATTTTTTTTTCTTTTAGACCTATGAATATTATATATGGATTTATTTTCCTTTTTTATTATTAGTTATAAACTTATAGTGTGTATATATATAGTGGAGCCCATAAAATTTGGGTTACGGCTGGACCTGATTATAAGTTGAATTATATAAAATATTTGTTCATAATCAGCATAAAGGCATATTTGGGCATCTGGTTATATTTTTCTTATATAAAATTTCAATCAAGAGGAAATTACATAGAATGTTAATTTTTAAAAAATATTATCAAAAATATTTTTGACTTTTTTGACTTTCGTTTTTGTCATTTTTTTATCTTATTTACAGATGTACCAAAATTTTCAAACACCATGTGAAGACGGTTTTCTTTTTATAACTAATTTCTATTTTTTTAACATCATTAACTAATTGAGAAATTTTCGGCCGAGTCTCGAGACCGAGGTTCAACATTGTCTCAATTTTGTTTGTAGGATTTATCAAAATTTTAGGACTATTGTTAGTTATTTCTTCGTAGATGGGATAGGTGGTGGTGGTGGAACAATCATTGTGACAGACTTGGTTGGTGTCATTGCTGGTGGCGACAGAAAATATATTTCTGTATATTTTTATACATTATCTGAATGTTGTACAAAAATATAACGGGCATGTGTATATTTTTTGGTATATTCTTGTATATTCCGATATATTTTTATATATTTGTCTGTATATTCTATTATATTTCTATATATTCTGTTATAGTCCTGTATATTCTACTATATTTTCTCAATTGCCATCAATATAACAGGCAAGAGTGTATATTCCTGTATATTCTGGTATATTTCTTTATATTTTGGTATTTTCTAGTAAGAATGTATTGTATGCACAGGGTAACAATATGTTATATGCAAGGTATATGTGTTGGTGTATTTCTATATATTCTAGTAAGAATGTGTTGTATGAATGCTTATTTCGGTATATATATGAACTCAATATGGTAGAAAATATGCAAGAATATACATAATATATATCAAAAAACTAATTTTCAGACTTTGTATGTCTTAGGCAAATATACACATAATATTTTTTTTAGTAGAGAAGCAATAGATGGACAATATACAGGTTGGCAATTCATCAAAACTAGGTCTTTGCTAATTATACATCAAGAGAATTTTTTTTTAATTTTTTATCATTATTTTTTGAGTTGATTATTAATCAAAATAACAAATTGTATATACCAAATATACATAAAATATACAGATTAATATATAGAAAATTATACGATATATACACAAATTAGTTCTCCTTCACAAACGTGACTAATGATACAAAATAGATTATATACATAAAATACACCAAAAATATACAAGAAAATTAATTTCATGGCATCAAAATATACCAAAATAATATACATGTCTTGTACAATATACAAAAATATACCAAAATAATATAAAAATATAAATAAAATATATTAAAATATACAAAAATATACCAAAATATAAATAAAATATACCAAAATATATAAAAATATACCAAAACATACTTCAGAATTTAGTATACATATTACTTTCTATATATTGTATGCATATTATAAAAAATATAAACAAAATATACCAAAATATATCATAATATACCAAAAAATATAAACAAAATATACCAAAATATACAAAA
>JAJIYU010005634.1:0-22077 GCA_030144865.1 Tinospora cordifolia
TAATATAAATAAATAAATAAATAAACATACTTCATGTCATTTAAATCCCAAGTTTGAAGAGAAGTAAATGGATCTTCAATTTGCACTTTCACTTAGGTAAGACTTGATGCACCAAAGAATGAGATCCGTCTCATAATTTATTTATAAAGAATAATTCAGTTATTAGAGTTAGTTTCATCAACCAACTCCATGACTTCCTAATTTTGATTTACGATATTACCCTTTGATATTAGATAATAAATCTTATAATTTATAATTAAACCAAAAAATATATAACATTCATCCACTTGGTTTAATTATAAATTATACAACTATTAATTAATAAAGTTCATTATCTAATATTCTCCTACTTAGACTTTACTAAATGATATTACAAGACAAGTAGGGAGAAAATAGTAAATCTTATAATGCATGTACATCAGTCGACTAAAAAATAAATGTCATGCATAGGTCCAACAGTATCTCAATGAAAGACAAAATACTATCTCAGATAAAGACACAACAATATCTCAATTAAGGATATAACATGTCTTCTAAATAAGATGCAAAATAATGTTCTATACACATGTGCCCCATATATAGAAAAATGTTATATAAGAGAGGCTAACAACGATAATAAATAAATGTGATCACAAATATAAAGTGTTAGAACTGAGCCATTACAATAATTTTCACTAACGAAGTATATCAAAAGAGTCCATAAGACCCATGTGAGTAACATGCTCATCATGCAACACAGGTGCAAATCGTTAGTTATGGGATCAACAGATGTCGTGTACCAATGTGCTCCACTAACACTAACTGGTTTTGTAACACCCGCCTCCCCCTCGTGGCTCAAGTTCGACCCATTCCGGTCTAGAGGGCACAATAGCAGTACTATCCTCAAGTATTTCAGAAATAGATGGGCCACTTGAGAGGCGGGAGTTCTCACATTAATTCTTTTCTTTCCATTCCGGTCGATCCCAATTCTGTGAGACAACTACTTGCACAGATTCCATAAGACATAATTGGAAATCATTTAATAAAAATAAATCTATTCCATTCATCAATTCAAAATTTAAAGGTACATTGCCTTTACGTTCATTACAATGGAAAATAACTTTGAAATTTAACTAAAGAAAGTTGGGCCAACACACTTTATAGTTTAATCAAATCTCTAAGGAAAGTATTCGAAGTGACAACTATGTAGCCTCTAATTTTCAATTTCTTGAAAGATTAAAATGAAGGGTAAGCTTATGCACCCAGTGGATCATTCTAAAAAATTCAACTCATTATTTCAAAACAAATATAACATCCATAACAAATACTTTAAAAGATTAAATGATTCAAACTATTGTTTGTTTTTAGTTGACATTTAAGACCGAAAGGAATATGCCTCAATGTTTCATATTTAGGTGATGAAGTCAAATCCAGACCTTTAGCTTATCATTGATAAAAAAGGGGGCTAATCCAAACCCCTAATTCACATCCCAAAAATACTAGTTGGAACACTCACGGTAAAAATTTGTCCCCATGCCAGTATGTGGTTATAATTTTTATTTAATATTTCATTAATAATAAAAATTCACATGATAAATGCAACATAAACAATAGATAGCATGAATTAGGGTAGGCATGTTATAGTATAGATCATATTAATACAAATCATGCATCATTAATCATATAAACTTAAATATGGATATTTAATCATCGCATGTATAATCATGACATATTTCTAAGCTAAGCAAACATCCATGCACATCATATTTGAATCAAAATAACAAGATAAAAGTTTAAAAATCACTTCCACCTTAATTAGCTTTTCTCTTCTTAAAGTGTAACACCCCAATTCACAATCCTTCATTTTTGTTACGTCTGTCACGCATGGAGAGACGCGCCATTAAATTTTGGCAAACGTGTCATTTACCGAGAATCAAGACCTTACTTTTCTCACATTCAATTCTCATTAACACCATCTAGACATACCAAATTTCACATAAATCATTAAACTTTTGGACTCACCAAGATTTATTACACTGGAGACAGTTCAAGAGATAATAAGAATTCATAAATTCAATAATTAAGCTAATTAAAATTTATCACAAGATTCTCAAATAATATCCAAAAAACTTGGCCCATGCGGCCTAAGCCATATCCTAACCAACATTAATATAAAGGCTAATAAAAGGGGCATCTACTCAGTCTAAACCAATGTCACTCAACAAATGAAGAAAAATCAAATAACAACCTCAACAATGGGGTTTGTAGCTACTACAATACTTCTTAGCACTATCAACACGAACTGCCTCAAAGATCACCTAAAATGGAAGGGTGGGGTGAGCTTAAGAGCTCAGTGGATCATACATAGTACATCCATAATATTGTTCAAGTCAAAATATCAAACACGAAAACACGTGACATGCATTAAATGTTTTAAACATTTAGTTGTTTATCAGTTGTTAATTTGGAGAGAAAGGCTTAACCTCAATATTCTCTTATCGTTATCGTATCAAAGGAGACAAGAAAAATGTACTATATGCCAGATTCCAATGGGACAAGGGGCAAACCCAATACCCAACTTTGGAACTAGAGTCACACCTATCGCTCCATCACCAGAGAACTAGGGGCACACCCATTATTTTATCATCGGGAATTAGGGGCTAACCTATCATTTCATTTGCTAGAACACCCACAGTGATCCCCCGCGAACCACTGTGTTGGTACGTGGTTTGAATCTTAAGTTATCTCCGATTGAGATCATGCATTTAATCATTTCATTCTAGTAAGCATGAAAAATAGAGCATATAATATCATTAAAATAAATTTAACATGTTAATCATTTCATATCTCATAACATGAAAACATGTAAACAACTAGCATGGATACATACGTCATGTTATATATCATTTATACTAACACAAAAGCTCATGGTATCCAATCAACATCAAAATGTACCCTAGCATGCTTCTAAGCATTTAGAATAAAGTAAGTACACATCATGTTTAACATTTAAACTCAAATAAGATTAGGGAGCAAGGTAATTACTTCCACCTGACATTTTTCGCTCCTTGCTTCTAGTTCTTACCTCGGTGGTTACAAATTTTCAACCTAATGGTTTAACATGTAAATCTTCATCAATATAAGTGTTCGCACCATTTTAAATCCCTAAAACCATTATTTAGCGATCCACATATTATATGATATACAAATAGGTCATAACTGTTAAATACTATAGTAGTTACAGTTTCTCGCACAAGATTTTGATAAACTATTAGTTTATTGTGTTACTGCGGTACTCTCCGTGTTACTGCAGTAAAATAAGGTTGTTCTCGCATGTGCTATGTGCAACACTGTGGTAGTTATGAGGTATTTCGAGAAATCATATTCCAACATGTTTTCCATTTCCTTCGTACTTGAGACTTTTACTCATCATTTTACGATTTATGGAGAATTATTTAAGTGATTGAAGTGTATTATGCTTCTCTGTAATTGTCTCTCCTTTGATAGTCCTTCTGGGTACTTCACGTTGCACTATTATCCCAAGGAAAATGGATATTATTCAACAAAGACAAAAAAAAAGATTATTGCTCAACAAAGGGGGAACAGTGATAGATATATCTACCTTGTGCTTTTACATGAACAGGTATCTTACCTTCATATAATCATTCAGCAAACGTATAGTTCTTGTCTCTTCTTATAATCAATGCACTCCTTTCAGTGTCGTGATGCTGTGAAGGGAGGTTGAATAGGTGAAGAATCGATCTTAGATACGCAAGGGAAAGGGAAAAAGTCTACCTCAACATTAGATTTCTGGTCTCAGTAAGGGTTGAGCGACTACAAGATTTGGGTAGAATAATTAGGGTTTTCTTTGAGAGCACAAGATGAGAGGCTACAGAATTGAATTGTGGTTAGGGTTTCTGTGTTTATGTATTTATAACGAAAAGTCCTCTGAGTCATTGGTTTTTTTGTGCAAATAGACTTTCCAATTTTGAATTCAATCACAAGACTGTGGTTATTGTTGTGAGGATTGCAATCTTAAGGGTGTCTTAATCGCAGGATTACGGTCAGGGGACCGCTGTCTAAACGAACACCTTTTCACGAGTTTTCCTTATCGCAGGACCGCAGTCCTCTGAACTAGGACCGTAGTCCTCTGAACTAAGACCGTGGTCTTGATGAACACCTTTATACGAGTTTTCAAAATACAAGATCGCAGTCCTCACCTATGGGACTGCAGTCCTTGTGCGGTCTTCTTCTTCTTCTTTTTTTTGGTTTGTTTTCCCTTTATTTTTAATGGGTTTGGGTTATTACATGAAGCCTCTATTGAATTTCCTTCAGATCTCCCCAACTACTAGCATAGAAATTTGTACAACACATCATTGCTACTACTCCAACTACAGTTTAGAACAGCTAAAGAAACAGAAGGATGCCAAGAGGGAGGAAGAAAGAGGAAGAGAGAGTAAGAAGAAACTTGTTCAGTTCTTGCTGGGGTGAAAAGAATGGGAGCCCAGATAAGGTTTACATAGAGTTCAAATGGTGAAAAGTTTGGGGTGTTCCCATTGCAAGAAACCTACTAATTCTTTAGCTTTGCGCTTAATATTTAAAAGTTTAGGGTTTTGTGGCTTTGGGTGCACTTTCTAATCTATTTTTCGCATACAATTTTGGAGTTTTCATCATGTTACCTCATTAATCACATCTAAGTATCGCGGTATTGGTTCGAATGAACCTTCTAATTCATTTTCGACATATTTTCTTTAGGAAATTTGTCCTACTACCACGATATCCCAAACCCAGTACCGCAATATCGCAATTTCTAATTTTATTTTGAATTTGTGCCGCAATACCACGATAACCATAGGTGTTACCGCGGTAATCACATAACTTCTGTCTTTTTTCCATTTATTTCTATTTTTTGATTCTCCTTTTTGACAACCTTTTCTAGTTTGAAATAAATAATTTTGCACCAAAAATTTCGTAAAATTCTTGAAGTTGACAATCATTTTATTTCATTGAATTTTCATAAAAATTTTCGTGGTATTACCAACTATCCACCTTAAAAGAAATTTCGTCCTTTTTGTATTGCTTCACTTGATGTCGTTCAGTTACACATTTTTAGCAAAAAGGTCTTGATACTTAGCTATCATCTCGCTTTCCAGCTCCCAAGTGGCCTCTTCAACTTCATGATGTTTCTAGATAACTTTGACCAAGGGAAGTTCTCAGGTTTTGCACCCTGCGATCGAAGGTCCTAACTGTTGCTTCTTCATAAATGACATCGTCTTGCATATTTAACTCCTCCCAATGGATAACAAGAGAGGGATCGAGTTTATACTTCCACAACATCGACACATGAAACACATTGTGTAGTGAGGACATTCGATTTGGTAAGTCCAACTCATGGGCGCATTCTCCAATTTTTCTAAGTATCTCAAACGTACCAATGAATCTAGGCAATAGTTTTCCTTTATATCCGAACCTCTGAATCTCTTTCCAAGGGCTTATCCTCAAGAATGTTCTTTCACTTGCATGAAATTCTAAGAGTCTTCTCCTCTTGTCCACATAGCTCTTTTGTCTACTCTACGCTATGGCCAATCTCTTTTGTATTTGTTTGACTTGGTTATTCATCTCTTCTACCAAGTCTGGCTTAGTAAACACGTGGTCCTCTAATTCAGCCCAATAAGTTGGTGATTTACATGGCCTCCCATAAAGAGCTTAATACAGAGCCACCTTTATACTTGCATGATAACTATTGTTGTACACAAACTCCACCAGGTATAAGTACTTACTCCAGTTTTCCTTGGAATTAAGGACATAAGACCTCAACATGTCTTCTAGTGTCTGAATGATTCTTTTAGACTGGCCATTAGTTTGAGGATGGAAAGCAATACTAATGGTGAATTTGGTGTCCAACTCCTTCTGCAGACTCTGCCAAAACTGTGACGTGAATTGAAAGTCTCTGTCAGATACTATTGTTTTAGTCACACCATGAAGTCTTACTATTTCATTCACGTAGAGTTCTCACAGCTTACTAACTTGGTTTATAAATCTAATGAGCAAGAAATGAACCACCTTAGTGAGACGATCCACAATTGCCCATATGGGATCTTTTCCTTTTTGGTTCTAACAAGTAATCCTCTAAAAAAAGTCAATGGAAATGATATCTCAATTCCATTCAGGGACAGAGAGTGGTTGTAACATTCTAGATGGTTTTCAGTGCCCTGCCTTTACTCGTTGACAATTTAGGCATTTGAAAACGTACTTAGCTACATCTCTCTTCATCCCTTGCCACCAATAGGTCTTACAGAGGTTTTGATACATCTTTTTACTGCTTGGATGCACTGTGTACTTGGTCTGGTGGGCTTAGTCTAGTATGGTCTGCTTACTCTGCTCATTTTGGGGCACACAAATTCTATCTCCTAACCTTAGGGTATTTTCAGTGTCTATCCTGAAGTAAGTATGCTTTTCCTATTCAACTCCTTCTATCAAGCTTGTGAGCCATTTATCTTGCCTTTGTTCATCCTTGATCTGATGTAGAAGATCTAGTTGGCAAGACATGTTTTAGAGGTAGGCCTGGTTTTCGTCTGAGTTTACGCCCAGAATGAACTCCTCAATCATTTGGTACATTTGACCCTTCTCCTCATCCTGTTTGTTGAACTTCCTACTCAAGGCATCAACCACTACATTGGCCTTCCCTATATGGTAGTGTAGTTGGAAATCATAGTTGTTAAGGAACTTCATCCATCTCTACTGCCCAAGGTTCAACTTCTTCTAGGTGTAGATATATTTTAGACTATTATGATTTGAAAATAAGTCAAGTTTTTCACCATTAAGATAGTGTCTCCAAATCTTTAGGACAAACATAATGGCAATTACCTCCAAGTCATGGGTTGGGTAGTTTTGTTCATTGATCTTCAGTTGTCTTGAGGCATATGCAACAACCTTCCCTTCTTGCATCAAGATTGCACCCCAATCTGTTTTGTGAAGCATTCGTATACAGAACATATGCAATACCATGGGTATGAGTGACTAAGAGGGGGGCCATAGTCAATCTTCTCTTCAGTTTTTGAAATGATTATTCACACTTCTCATCTCAATTAAACTTGGTTCCTTTCCTTGTCAGCTTGGTCATGGGTTCAGCCAACTTGAAGAAGTCTTGGATGAATCTTCGGTAATACCCAACTAGGCCTAAGAAAAATACATATGCCTGTGACAAAGAGGATCTTTAGAGATGCCTTCTACTGATACTATATGACTAAGGAATTCGGCTGTCTTCATCCAGAATTTACACTTGTTGAATTTGACATACAACCGATTCTTGTAAGGGTCTCCAACACAATCCTTAAGTTGTCTAAGTGTTCAGCTTCTAATTAGAGTATATCATGATGTTATCTACAAATACCACCACAAACTAGTCGAGGTATTGTCTAAACACTCAGTTTATCAAATCCATGAACATTGTTGATGCATTTGTCTTACCAAAGGGCATCATTGTGAACTCAAAGTGTCAATATCATGTCCTGAAGGCCGTCTTATGTACGTCTGACTCTCAGGTTCTCGGTTGGTGATATCCTAACCTAAGATCAATCTTTGAGAAATAAGTGGCTCCTCTCAATTGATCGAATAGGTCATTTATCCTTGGTAGGGGGTACTTGTTCTTCACCGTTGCCTAGTTCAATTTTCGATAGTCAACACGCAGTCTCATGGACCCATCTTTCTTCTTCATGAACAACACTGGAGCTCCCCACAGTGATTTACTTGGCCTAATGAATTCTTTCCCTCGGAGCTCGTCTGGCTAAATCTTTAATGCAATCAACTCTATTGGTGTCATTCTATAGGGAGGTATAGCTATGGGGTTGGTTCCATGGTGAATTTGTAACAACCCGTAATTTTTATGACACGTGGATATGACGTATGTGTATATAAGCATATATTATACATGTACATATAAGTGTAAATAATGACACCTGAGAAAATATAATTTATAAAGAGGTTTAGAAAATAAAAAAATTAAATAAATAAATTTGGGTGATTTAATGATAATAACAATCATTGTAATAATAATAATAATAATAATAATAATATTATTATTATTATTATAGAATTATAAATAATGAATATAGGTATTATAAATGGATATATAACATATTGTATAACAAGGAGTTTTGGTAGATAAATAATATAATAAGGTGGTGTATTATTAAAATATGTGTGGGAGGTTATTATAAGTTAAATGTATTAAATCAAATAAGCCATGTTATATAATAGGTAAGTGAAGCATATTTATTTACATCTATATGATATATGGGTAGTGGGCATGGAGATGCATAGAGCAAAATAAGTAAGGGTAATTTGATAAATTGACAATAGATGAATATAAACAAATTGTGGGTCGTCTCTTCCTCAATTCGTTCTGTTTTCTTTTTAATTTGCACCTCTAGAATGTGAGCAAGACGAACAGAAAGAAGAAAAATAAAACGAAAATCCGATCATTTCTTGATAGATTCGATGCATAGGTAAGCTATTTTTTTCAATTCTTATTACAAAAATGTTAAATAAGTTGCATACTACGATCCTAGAGGTGTAAATTTTACTGTAGGTGGTGTTTTACAATAGTACCCAAAAATGGAGTGTTACTCCACTGTGGGTAAAACTCAGTAAAAATTATACCAATACATTTTTGGTAATACGTAGATCACAAATACGTGGATAATTTTCATTCGTTTGTCTTGTAGCTACCAAAATAAATACCTAAATTTGAATAGCCTTAGCATGGGCTTTTGAATATGTTAAACCCTAATAGAATTCTAATTGGATCCCAAAGAAATATAAAGAATAAAAATACGTATCCATCGACACCAAATTCATAAATTTTAGATATCAATTAGAATTTTAGTGAACGATTGACCAATTGAGTTATTTATCAAAATTTTAATAAAATAATAAAAATATAATTGAGAAACTAGTTGGACATTAATTTTGGTGCTATAAAAAAATAATAAAAATAAAAATATAATAAAATAATAAAAATATAATTGAAAAATATATGAAGTCTATTTTTCATATTTTCTGCTATAAAAATATTTTATATGAGCAGAAAATAATCTTAAAGATTATTGTGCATATTTGGGTTAATGTGCACCAATACATGAGATCAAATGCATATATTTGACTAAATATAAGTTGTAAATATGTTGAACATGATTTATAAAATAAATTTAAATGAGTTGAATTTGATTTGATGTTTGAAAAATGATTTTTGGTGACAGGATTATATTGGTGCTATAGAGATAAATTGTTATTAGCTATTAGAAACTAGTTGGACATTAATTTTGGTGAATAATTCTTACTTGTGGTATATTATGTAACATTGGTATTATATTAAAAATATTTTATCTAAATAGAAGGATATATTGCATTTCATGCTTATTTGAATTTTATGAAATGATTTTAATGCATTGTAGCATGTCAATTAGACACCTAAGTAGGTTATTGACATGACAACATTTCTATTGGTCATATTCTCAGGAAGTAGACTCACAAGATTAACCGTTGTGGTAATCATGGTTGGTGCATTCCTGACACAAGATGAATGAGATAGAAATAGATAGATAATTAGATATCTAGAGGGTGATACACTACTCATTTGTGCGGTGAGGAGCAGACTCACTTTGTTATCTGAGGGGAGGGAGATGGTTTATATTTAAAAAGATTTCACATTGTTAAAATTGAATGCATGTTCACAAATTACATTGTGCATGTATGTTACTTTTATTCCATTTGCCAGTGATTTAATAGTTGTTTCGCCTTACATGTTTTATACATATGATGACCATATAATACCATAAGTTTGATTATTCACTGAGTGTGTTGTTGCTCACCCTACTTTCCATTATTTGCTCTAGGTTTTGACAAGAAAGGGAAAGAGAAAATGTGATATCATTACTAGTTTTTTTTGAAGTTGGAAGTGTGTTGTAATTATAATAATTAGCCAAACTACTATTTTTGGAGATGTATGTAAACTTGTTATCATATGAATATATTGTCAGAACAAATTATGGATTGCGTGGATGTATGGTTAATTTAATCAAGAAATATATGTTTTTTATATTGATTGTGAAGTAATTTGAATTTGGTGATATGTTATATTTTTAGAAGATACTCTGTCAAATTTTTGAGAAAATTGGTGATTTGGTTAGGAAGGCTTACAGGGTTTTCTGACATGCTAGTATTTTGACACATTTGAGAATTCTATGCCAGTCGTGACATCAATTGAGAAGGGGTCACGATAGAATCTCGATCTTGAGTCGTACTTCTCTAGTTGGTGTTAATATGGGTAAGTCACTTGGGAACATGTCTTCATATTCTTGAACTACCTCCAAGTTATGGATTCCTCTTTGCTTTTCAAGGTCTTCCTCAGATAATCTTTTGAGTTCATCTTTAGGCCTTAAGCAGTTCAACATGGCTACCAATGGGCTTCTAGGTAATCTCTACATGTCACTATTGATTCTATAGGTTTCTCCCGAGGGTAAAGTCATGGTCACTCGCCTCTTAGGACAATCTATGTGTCTGATACTGGTTTGACCAGTCCATCTCCAAGATTACATCATATCCATAAAATAGAAGTATACAAAGTTCTACTGAGATTAGTTTATCTCAAAACCTTTGGTTACTACACATCCTTTTTGAGGTAACAATGGACCCTATGGGCGTGGATACATTAAAAGTCATGGGCAAAATTTTTGTTACTAGTTGCAACCTATTTGCTAGTTTATTAGCAACAAAAGATTTCATAGCACTCGAATCAAACAATAGTTTAACAACAAAATTAAATAATAGGAATCTACCTTCCACAGTAGGGATTTGTTCCTCTTGAAAGTCAACCTCAACGAACATCCTAGCCTAGTTCTACCCATGACCTTCGTTCTGGTTTTGCCCCTGATTGTTGCTTTGTCGAGGTTGTTGTTTTGTCGAGGTTGTTGTTATTGAGGATGTCCATTTTGTCCTACCCCCTGATTGTGTTGCTACTGTTGGGGAGCCTGGGGTTTGGTAGGACAAAATTTTGCCATATGTCCTGGCTGGTTGCAATAATAACACAACCCTTGTTGCTTGGCCAATTCTGTCCTCTCTCATTTAGTCTAATTCAATTGGTTCCTTGTTTGGGGCGCCTTATTTCCACCATTCTTATGCTGGGTGTTTTGGTTTTTTTTTTAGCTCCTTAGTGGTCTTTTTCATTTCTTGACCTCTTGTTTCTATACCTCAACTTTTGTTCAAAGTTAAGTTCTTATACCAATATCAATGCCATTTCCATGATGTCCTTGTAGGTCATTGAGAGTCTCTGCAAATCGATTGGCTTTCGTTTTCTCCTGCCTAATCAACTCAGATGAAAATTTGGCCAATTTAGTAAATTTTACTTTGTACTCAACTACCACCATATCCCTCTGGTTTAATCTAATGAAATCGGACTGCATTTTCCTTAGCGTAGCCTATGGGAAGAACTTCTCATAAAACACTTCCTGGAACTCCTCCCAGTCCATCTGCCTGACGTTAGTGTTTGGATCTGCTTTTAACATCTTCTACCAACTCCTAGCTAGTCCCTTGAATTGATGGATAGCGAGCGCCACTCTACATGGACTCGTTGCCCTTAATATGTCCAAGTATTCATCTAACTCTTGATAACAATGGTCTACCATCATAAAGTCAAAAGTGCTATCAAATTGAGATGGGTGAAGTTTTGCAATTCCATCAACATGCCTCTCTATTCTTTGTCTTCCTTGTAGCCTCTGATTTTCAATTTCCTAAAAGATTAAAAAGAATGGTGAGTTTACACGCCCAGTGGATCATTCTAAAAATTTACCTCATTATTTCAAAACAAATATAACATGCATAACAAATACTTCAAAAGATTAAATGATTCAAACATTTGTTTGTTTTCAATTGACATTTAAGACTTAAAGAAATACGCCTCAGTGTTCCATATTTAGGTGATGACGTTAAATCGGGACCTTCAACTTATCATTAATAACAAGGGGTTAAATCCAAACCCCCAATTCACATCCCAAAAATACTAGTTGGAACACTCATGGTAAAAATTCATCCCCGTGCCAGTATGTGGTTATAACCTTTGTTTAATCTTTCATTAATAATAAACATTCGCATGATAAATCCAACATAAACAGTAGATAACATGAAATCAGGGTAGGCATGTTATAGTAAAGATCATATCAACACAAATCATGCATCATTAATATATAACCCTAAGCATGCATCTTTAATCATGGTATATTTCTAAGCTAAGCAAACATCCATGCATATTATATCTAAATCAAAATAACAAAGTAAAAGTTTAGAAATCACTTCCACCTCAATTAACGTTTCTCCTCTTGAAGCCTCTATTGAATTTCCTTCAGATCTCCCCAACTGCTAGCACATAAATTTGTGCAGCACTTCGTTACTACTATTCCTACTGCTGTTTGGAATAGCTAAAGAAAAAGAGGGATACCAAGAAGGAGGCAACGAGAGAAAGAAGGAACTTGTTCAATTCTTGCTGGGGTGAAGAAAATGGGAGCCCAGACAAGGTTTGTATGGAGTTCAAATGGTGGATGAAGTTGTCAAGGTTTGTTTCATGCTTTTCCACGACACTACTCCTCTAGCCATAATAAAAATGTGACCCGAAGTGGATTTCTTACAATCCGGACAACCAAAAAAATCAAAATCCATGTAACTATTACTCAAGTACATCTTTCTTTTTGTATGTGAACATAAAATCTTTAGTGCGTTGCAGATATCTTAAAACCTTCTTTGTCGCTTTCCAATGATTAAAACTTGGATCACTTTGATATTTGCCAAAAATCGTAACAGCAAATGCAATGTCTAGTCATGTGTAAATTTGAGCATACATAAGACTTCCAACAACAGAGGCATATGGAATGTCTTTCATTTGTTCTCGCTCTTCGTTTTTTCTCAAAAAGTGGAATTGACCAAATTTATCTCCTTTAACAATATGAGCATTTCCACCTTTATAGTTTTGCATGTTGAATCTTCTAAGAATCCTTTCAATATAGGTTCTTTGCGACAATTTATGGAGTCCACGAGATCTATTTTGGTGAATCTCTAAGCCAAGGAGAAAAGAAGCCTCACCAAGATCCTTCATATCAAAATTTTGAGATAAAAATTCTTTAGTCTCATGCAGCATTCCTAGATCACTGGTAGCTAGTAATATATCATCAACATACAAAACTAAGAAAATAAATTTTCTCCCACTAACTTTGAAATAAATGCACTCATTTTTAATAAATTTTATTATCTTCAAAACCAAAAGATTTTATTACCTCATCAAATTTTAAGTACGATTTCCTAAAAGCTTGTTTTAATCCATATATGGACTTCTTGAGCTTGCAAATTAAATGTTCCTTTCCTTTAGTTTTAAAACCTTATGGTTGAACCATGTAAACATCCTCAAGCAAAGAACCATTAGAAATGCAGTAGTAACGTCCATTTGATGCAATTATAGGTCAAAATAAGCTAACAATGCCATTATTATCCTAAAAGAGTTTTTCTTGATACAGGAGAAATGTTTCTTTATAGTCAATGCCTTCTTGTTGAGTAAAACCCTTAGCAACTAGTTTGGCCTTGTATCTTATAACTTTGCCTTTAGATCTCTTTTAGTTTTAAATACCTATTTACAGCCAATGGACTTGACTCTGTTAAGTAAGTCAAATAGATCCCAAACATCATTTTTATACATGAAATTCAACTCAACTTTCATTGCATCCTACCATTTAGGAGCATGGATACGATTCTCGGTTTCAAAAATGTTTTTGGCTCATTTTCTTTACCTATGCTAAAATCACATTCTTGGCATAGCATGTCTCCATTCTCCCTGTGATCTCCTTAATGTCATATTAGCTATTGGTTCTATTGGGATATCATTAACTGTTGTTTCCATATGATGTATGTGCTCATCAGACTCTTGGTGACTTTTATCACTCTCTTGCATTGTAATAATTGAAAAAGAAATTTTATGTTGAGGAATGGAATCCAATGAATGGTCCTCCTCAAATACCATGTGTCTGAGCTTCTTACCTACATTATGGGTATCATCCTCAATGAACCTAGCATTCAAAGTCTCAATTAACTTAGTACGATTAGATGGGCACTTAAATCTATAACCTTTAGATCGTTCTAGACAACCAAAAAATGAGCAAGTGATTGCTCTAGGATCAAGTTAGATGGGCACTTAAATCTATAATCTTGCTTCTCCTGCACAACCCCAAACACGCAAGTGATTTAGACTTGGTTTTCTATCTGTCCACAACTCAAAAGGTGTTTTGGTGACTGCTTTTGAAGGCGCTCTATTAAGAATATATGTAGTAGTTCTTAAGGCTTCATCCCACAAGAATTAAGGCTAGTTAGAGTGACTCAACATAGACCTAACCATGTCCATAAGAGTGTAGTTTCTTCTTTTAGTAACCCCATTTTGCTTAGGTGTACTGGGCATAGTATACTCGACTATTATACCACACTCTTGTAGATACTTAGCAAATGACTTTGGATTTTGACCTGTTTGATCGTACCTACCGTATTGTTCACTACCATGATTAGATCAAACAACCTAATTTTTCTTGTCAAGTTGTCGCTCGACTTTTATTTTATATAGTCTCAATGCATCTAGAGCCAATGCTTTCCCATCAATCAAATACAAATAACCATAATTCTATATCAATAAATGTAATATAGTACTTGTTACAAGTAGTGGTAGCAATATGAAATGGGCCACAAATGTTAGTATGTACAAGAGCTAAAAGCTCATTACTTCTAGTAGCACCCTTACTTATGGACTTGGTCATTTTACCTTTAGCACAATTAGTGCAGAAACCAAAGTCTGAAAAATCTAGTTTGTTCAAAACTCCTTCTCCGACTAACCTTTTTATTCATGCTATAGATAAATGGCCTAGACTGTAATACCCTAAAAGTTTTATAACGCGTACACATCGCTTTAAAAACTTAAAATATAGAATAATTAAATAAATAAATAAGGGAAACACTTTTATAATCCATGATCATGTAAACTATGAAAAAATAATAATGAAAATAAACTAAAATAATTAAATGATTTAATAAAAATAAAAATAATAAATAAAAATAAATATTTTTATGTCCCACGATCATGTGAATTGCACATAAATAAAATAACTAAATAGTTTAACAAAAAAAATAATCAATAAAAAAATGAATGAATAAACAAATAAATAAATAAGGGCTCGTGTGATTATGAAGGCACGAAACGTGCAAAAAAATGTAATAATAATAATCAATCAAAAAAGAAGAGGGAGAGAAACCTACAAATATATATATATATATATATATATATATATATATATATATATATATTACACTGTAGAAATCACAAGGGTTTTACAAAGAAAAAACAAACAAAAAAAGAGGAAAGAAGCTTACTTGCTGCATTGGTGCAAGAAGAAGAGAAAAAAAAATAAAGAGCTACTACGTCTTCACATTGGGCGAACAAGAAACAATGACTAACAAAAAAAAATAAAAAACAAAAATAAAATAAAATATAAAACAGGTAAATAATTAAATAAGGAAAGAAAAATATTTTTCTTCCCATAATAATGTAAACTATGCATAAGTAAATCATAATGGATACGATGAAAAAAGAGGATCATGTGGTTATGAAGGCACGTGACGTGCGAAGAAAAAAATAAAATAAAAATAAATAAATAAGTAAAAAATCTTTAAAATAAATAGGTTTTACCTTAAAAATAAATATTATTATTATTATTATTATCATTATTGTTTTTACACCCAAACCTTGGGCAAAAAAAAAAAAGAGAACAAACAAAAAAAAGAAATTGTTGCATTTTTCACGTGAAGAAGAAGAGAAGCCGAAGAAGGGACGAAGCAAAAATAATGGAATAGAAGGGAAGATGCAAGAGGAGGAGAAGAAGAAAACGAAGAAGATGCTATGTGTTATGTGAAGAAGAAGAAGAAGAGCGTAGATCTGTTGTGATTTGTGCATGAAGAAGAAGACGAAGGAGAAGAAGATGATGAAGAAGAAGAACAACGAAATACCAAAAGCTGCCATTGCTGCGTCTTCTGTGTGAAGACGAAGGAGAAGAAACACACCGAAAGGAAGAAAAAAGAACGAAGAAGAGTGTTGTGTTCTCTATGCCAAGAAGTGAAGAATAAAGCAGCAACTTGCTGCTGCGTTCTAGTGCAAACGAAGAAGGAGGACGCACTAATGCTATGCTTATTCTGCATGAAGAAGAAGAAGAAGAAGTTAAAACAAAAAGGGGAGGAAAGGGGTCATGATTTATGGGATTAGATCTATGAAGATGATGCCCTAGCTTTCCAATTTCCTTGCACAGAAAAACCCCATCAATGATGCCCTAGATATCCAAGTTCTTGAAGGGAAAAACTTCGAAAAAAAATCAGATTTGCTGATTTTCGTTTGGGGGGTTTTTGAGAGGGTTTTGAGCATACAAAATTCAAATCTGCGAAGAACAACCCTCACAACATATTTGCAAGCTCAGATCCATAATTCACCAAGTTGTGAGGGTGTTCGAGGGTTTCGAAGCTCGAAACGAATGCGAATAAAGTGAACCACATTCTTCTTTATTGAAGGCATGTTTTCACGTATTTGTTTGTTAAAATCTGAAATATGGATGTTTATGACTTGAGCAAAAAAAAAAAAAAAGAAAAAAAAAACCAAGGCATTGAGATCTCATTTTGGAAAGAAACCAAAGGGGAAATGAGAAATGAAGAGGTATAACATTCAAAGTTAATACCCTTGAGTTTCGATCCTCATAATTTAGTGTTTTGACATATTGAGAATGGAAAAAAAAAACAAGATTCGCATTTTGGGCATTCACTCTCAAACCCTCGCATTAGAGACTCGTGATTGAAAAGCCTCGCTTTAAACCTTGCATTTTATTTTTGATTTTATTTTGGGTTGTGTTGATGTGCAAAGCATTAGAGAGAATGACAAGATGTTCATGACACGCGAGGGTTGTGTTTTCTAAAAAATCTCGCGAGTACCTCGGTGACATGCAATTGAAGATCTAAAGCAAATACGATACACCGTGGAGGCCCAAAGGAATGAAATACCAAGGTGGGTGGGATTTTCTTTGCCCACTAATATTATTTGGATTTTAAATATTAAACATGATGCTTTGTTTATTTTGATGAGTATTTGGAAGCATGCTAGGATTGTTTCAAATAAATATTGACTTGGACTGCTTGAATGGAAATGCTAAGATTTATGGATGAGTGTTTAGTATTTTAGTCTCATGCTTAAGTAACAAGGAATAATTTAATTGATTTCAATTACTTGGATGTCGAGCATTTTATTTACATATCAGTGACAAGTTACTTCGATAATGTTTACATGTTTGATCTTAGATTGTGATATGAAACAACAAAAAAATTAAGATTTAAGAAGTCGGGACCCCTTCCCTAGGCCAAAAAGGCAACCCGACCGGCATAATGGCCCGACGAACTCACTCACTATGTCAAGTTCACCCAACCACTGTTAAGCCTCTCCAATCTCATACAACAAACGATATCAAAATAATTGAAAGACTCAGGGCGAAAGTAAAAAAAAAAAAAAAACATATAGAGAGTGATCATGATATTACATATTTGTCATGTCTAAAATACATTGTTGACCGAACATATACATGCATACCCAAAAGAATGACCGACCTCTAACGAAAGGACCAAGAGAAGAGAACAGAAAAGGTAAGGGAGCTAGGCGATCACCACGTCCTTCCTTTTATCAGCCATCGAAGAACCAGAAATATTAATAGAGTAGTGAGCCTAAAATTAACGTGGCTCAATGAGTAGTAAGACCAGCGTGTCAACCATAACCAACATTCCAAAGTAATGCACGTATGCATGAACAATAAAAATGATATAATATTTGAATGCATGACATAGTATAAAAGTAGTTATGAACAATGCAACAGTTTCAGAAAACATCTCAAATACATGTCAGTTAAAAATTGTATCTAGGCTAGGGTTAAATCTGCAAACCCAACCTATGGTCATCGCTCAAGCGGGTCCTGAGTCAGGCGTACTGGTCACTCGAGCGGGTCGTGAGCTAGGCGTACTCATCGAATACCCTAACCCCAACGCTCGACCCTCGAGTCTAATCCCAATTATATCATGTACCCTAACCCTGACGCTTAGCCCTCGAGCCTATGGTTTCCTTACCTGTGTACATCTACCTTTTTCCAAAATCATTCAGATATATCTCAACCTCATGAAACCATTTAAACCATGTCATTTTCACACAAGTTTCATGTAAGGAACACAAGTCATAGAAAACACCTAAATCAAACTACTCACCTTGAATCCCGCGCACCGATGTCCCATCGACAACTAACCTAGTCCCACAGTGCTCATTCGAGTCTGCATTATTTAAACTCAATTTTAGTTCTTTATAGAATGTGGCTTAATTCCTTACTCGACTATCCCTAATCGGCCTCAACTGACCAAAATTCGATTTAGTCGAATCTAGTCAATCGATTAAACTTGGTCAACGGGACAAACTTGGTCAAAATTGGTAAACATGATGAACTTTGGTTATTTTTGGTCAATTTGGGTCCAATTGGGTCAAGTTATGTCAAAATTGGGCCAATTAAGCAAAAATCTCCAAATTTTAACACTTAGCCCAAATTCAAGCATTTGCTCTCTTTGCATAGTGAATTTTTCAATTTTTTGCGATCAATTCGTAAGTTTGGATTTGCGTAAAACTTTTCAAATTTTATCTACACTACCTAAACCTTCACCAAAGTTCTAGATTCTGATTTTTGGATACCATTTGGTATGGTTGCTAAGTGTATTAACAGGGATTGTGACATCCTGTATCTCATGTGACAGTCAAATGGTACATCAATTGACCCCCTTACCCAATTTAGATTGGGCTGAAATTTGGTACACCCAATCTTGACATGTCTAGTGACCTCTCCACCATATTTCAACTCAAAACACCTATGTTTGGTCAGTCAATTAGTCTCCTACTTTTCTATCATGTAACAGATTATTCAAAACTTCAATTTTCTATGGTTTTTCAAGTGCCTATGCATCTCTATTGCTCTGTTGATTTGAGGCCCTAGCATACATATTTTGTATAGCTCAGATTCTAGAATATTAGTAGTTCAAATCTCATCTCAAAACAGTAAGCAAACATGACTATAAGCATTCCTAAATTTACCCTACAACTTAGCACATATCAACAGTTTAAAATATTTTCTAAGCACCAGAAATCTGCATGTAAGTAGGCATCTTGGCATGGACATAAAACTATGCATACAAAAGCTTAAGGGTTGGGGTTTATACCTTCTTGTAACCTTTGGTGTGAGGTTTAAAAAGCCTCAAAAATTTCAGTCTAAACGAATGTCCTTAGCCACTTTAAATGATGCCTCAAAAAAGCTTCCCAAAACCATCTCCTACTAAAACTGTTGAAACAATGAGCAACCAGTCAACTTCAAGACTTTATAAAACATGGTTAGGATCTCAATTTCCATTTTTATCACTTGGAGATTGAAATACACATTATAAGGAAGAAAATGAGTGGTTTTACCTCAAGAACGGATCTTTGATGGGTTGGGAATCACTCTATTAAATATAAAAAATACACAGTTTTTTTTGCAAATTTCTGCTGCAAGAGTGTCCAACAACATCTTTTCGTGGTTGTCTTAGACTAAGATGCATGGAAACTTCGACCAATGGCTTGTACAATGTTGTAGAGGGTAGTAAGGGCTTTCCAAAGAACCCTAGATCATTGAAAATGAATATAGATTGAGGGAGAAATGAGCTATGGAATGTGGGTTATAGAAGCTAAAAAATGAGAATTCTGCTCAAAGGTGGGGTTTTGTTGCATGTTAAGGTAGCCTTGCATGGTAAATGAGAGTGCCACGTGGCCATCCACATGGCCCATGAGCCTCCATGCAGGTGACTTGTTGACATCATGTATTGGCTTGCTCAAGAGGTTAAAGACATGACAAAACCATGGCTCAAAAACTATGGGGTTTGCTAGTTTTTTAGTGAAAAAACGCTAAACAAATTGCAGAAATTCTGTCAAAAATGAGGGAAAATGAAGGGGGGCGGGGGGTGGGGGGAAGGAATGGGGCGCGTGAGCTGGCCCACGTGCTTGGTGTTCGGCTTGCCCTCTTGGGCTTGTGAGGCCAAGTCGAAAATTCCCCCCCCCCTTTTATTTCTTTTTTTGCTTTTGTTTTTCTATTTATTCATCCCCCTTTTATGTATATATATACATGTGTATATCCTAAATTTTCAGATTTTTTTATTAAAATCATTTGATTTATTGCTCTCTTCAAAATCTCTAATTATACAATATTTTCATCATTTATACAGTTATTTTTTCAAAAATTGAACAATCCACCCAAAAATTACATTTTTCTCCCAAAATGTTCGTTAATTACTTCAAAAATTTAATAATCATTTCGAAAAATCACATTCTCTCCGAAAATTGTATTTTTCTTATAATTTCATATATTCTCTCCTCAAACTTATATATTTTTTTAATTATTCTAATTTTTTTCAATAAATAATTCAAAATTAAGAAAAATTAAGAAAATTCATGTATTTCATTAAATTCCAAAAAAATATATGTATCAAACCCATAAATTTTTGTGCATCAAATTATGGGTCGTCATAGTTTTTCCTCCTTATAAGAAATTTCATCTTCGAAATTTACAATGGTGCAGATAATACAAGTCAAGGGGCAACACTCATCAACTCAGGGTGATGTCGGACCATGAAGTCCACACTCTCCCACGTATCATGCTCAGTACCATGGAACAGTCAACACACTCGTACCATTGATATCTCCTTGTTGTGCAACCTCTTCACAGCTTGGTTGTAACACCCCGCCTCCCAAGTTCCATCTTCCACGTCATCTGACAGTTCAATTCTCTTTGATTAAAAATCTTGGGATGCCCGAAAGACGGGCCCGTGCTACATTTTCTTCTTCTTAGACCCAAATGCATTAGGGTTCATGTGTACATTAGTCTATGTACAAAATGACATCATAGCAAAAAAGATTCTTCATTTGTTCATTCAACACTTCCAAGTACAATATTCCATTACAGCAAAAAGTAAATTCAAAGCTGAAAATACATGATTCCACTTGGGCCGATGTGCCCTACAATAAAATAAATAAAACTTTTTATGAAAAAAAATCTCCTCGCAGGCTGCTTAATTTCCTGTTGTGAAAAATAAGGGGGTAAGCTACACCGCCTAGTGAATCATTCCATCTATTTAATCCATTATTCCAACCAGACAATGCAAGCAGATCAAACACTTTCAAAGATTAATTCGATTCAACTAATATATTAATTCAGTCATAATTTAGATTGAACGGGAATACTATCTGTTCTTCAAATCTAGGAAGAGAGATCAATTCTGAAACTCAAACCCATTTCCAGTGGGTTCATTTTTGAAACCCGTTCCATGCTGGTGTCAGTATTGACAGCCAGTTACAATTGTACATGGAACACAGAAAGTCCCCCGTACCGGTACGTGGTTGAAATCTCATTTAATCTAACTTTTTTGTGCAAGAGCATGGTAGATAAATATTTCAACACAAATTGAACATACTAAAGTATAACATGATAAATCAACAAAAGCACAGATGTTCGATTTCTGATGTAGAAGATCGTACGAGACGCAACTACAAAGCATACTCTCTCAAACAGGAAAACGATTTTCGATTTCTATTGTAGAAGATCATACAAGACGCAACTACAGAGCATACTCCCTTGGTCATGCAACATGATGAATGAAAGACATAAATGCAAAGAAAAAATAAAAACATAAAAGAATCAAACTAACCAAACAAGCAAGCATCATCTAAATCAAAATAATAAATTAAAAAAAGGAAAGAAACTCACCTCGAGATCGCTTCCTAAATTATTTGTAACACTTCTTGGCTACTACTTCGCGAACTATTTTGAATAGCTCAAGCAAAGAAGAACTAGAACTAAGGTTGCCAAGAAGGAGGCAAAGAGAGAAAGCAAGAGGAATTCTCAACTCTTGTCTTTGGGATGAATGAAATGGGTGGAG
>JAJIYU010005635.1:0-21979 GCA_030144865.1 Tinospora cordifolia
GCTTTATGTCTAGGGTTTATTTATGTTGCATATTATTCATTCATCATCTAAAGAATGCATTTTTGCATCTCTTTATCTATTTAAAAGTGTGCACATAAAGTAAGCAACAATGACCTATGTTTCGGCTCTGCTTCAGCCCCCATAAAATGCATTTTGTTGCTCTGTCGGTGGCTATGACTGAATAGAACTGGCAACAAGTGTAACTGCCATTGTGGCAACCTAACTTGGAGCAGTGGTTAATTGTCTCTCAAAAAACTTCTTCTTCCTGTGCCTCTGGTAACAACCACATGCGACCCCTATAACCTTCGAATCTACCCCTATATGACGGCTGAGTCTGTAGCTGTGGCAGACGAATGCTACCTAGTATAATCAAAATCTCAGGGCACTCATCCAACTCATTCATCTCATACTGTAGGGCCTCCTTTTGGATAACCTCTAAGATCCGGGCCCTAGATGTGGAAGTCTCTACTTGATAACAACCCTAAGTCCTCATCGATAAAATTCGGCCTTCTCCCTTTGCTTAACTATCAATCTTGGTGCATATGTCTTTAACTGTAGGAACCAATGTATATACTCTCTTACTGTCAATGTCCCTTGGCTTAAGCTCAGAAACTCAATCTTCTTATGTTCCCGCTTAGCCTCCAGAACATAAGCCTCTTGAAACAGTTCTCTAAACTTGGCGCAAGAAGTGATCAAGCCTTCGATATTCCTCATAGATCACCACCATCTGACAACCTCACTCTCCAACATATGGGCTAAAAACAGAACCAAATCTGCCTCTGATAATTTTAAGGTCTCAACGTTCTTCTCCATATTTAGCAGCCAATCCTTTGCTGCCCCCAGGTTAAAACCTCCCCTGAAAGTCACAGGGTGTAAATCCATAAAACTCTTAAGGAACGACGTGTGAGCTCTCTCATCTCCCTATCTATCTTAGGCAGGGGCTACTGGAACTACTACAACATCAATTGTTGGCTTTGGAGCTGGTGGTGCAGGTGGAGTAGGCGATGGCGGCACAATAGCTTGAGCGACTATTGCCATGGGTGTAGCTAGACTAGGAGGTCCTGCAAACGTATATTGTTCATCCCTCTATTTGTCAGCCTCCAACCTAACGAGTCTCTCCCTCAATAAGGTTTTTTGGGCCTAAGTAGCCTCGTTAGATGCTCTAATCACAGTCTCAAGCCTTTGCACAAGGTCCTACTCAGACTAAATCAGAAGTGGTGGTGGTGGCCTTGGCTCCCTAGGCCTGAGCGGTGGTTTGTCCCGCCTGGATGGTGCGCTACCCTGCCTGGGCGGCATCTCTTCCTGCATTTCAAATCGAATTTTTGCTTATTAATCCATTTAAAATAGAATTGACTTAAACACTAAGTAATAAATGTTATGTTCCAAATATGGTTTATTATTGATAGTTTCTCTTTTTTCTCCTCTAAGTTTGGGGATTTGTTTACTTTCACAATTACTTTGATGTCGCCTAAGCCCTTCATTTATTAGTGTTCTTCAATTTTGAAACTAGCTCTGATACCAAAGTTGTTGGAACCCCTTCCCTAGGCCGAATGGTGGTCAGACTGGCATAGTGACTTAATGAACTCACTCATCGAGTTAAGTTCGCCTAGTCACTGTTAAGCCTTCCCAATTACAACTACAAACAAAATCAGAGTAATCTTAGCGTCTAATTTATAAAGTGCGAAAGTAAACATAACATTTCAATTAAGTCTATAGGTAAATACCATGGAAGTTTGCCCCTATATATTACATATTGTCTCGTTCCAAAAAGAAAGTTAACCATTAGATATAGACATACAAGAAACCTACCTCTAGATAGAACCAAAAAGGTAAAGGAACACCAAGGGGACTAAGCTATCACTACGCCTTTTCCTTTGTCAACTGCTGATGAACCTAAAATGTTAGTAAAGTAGTAAGTCAAATTTGCAACATGACTTAGTGTGTTGTAAAACCAGCATATTACCTATAACTAACATTCCAAAACAATGCATGTATGCATGAACAGTGATGGTAAACTAAACTTAATAACATGCCATGTAGTAAAATATTTATAAACAATGTAACAGTTAAAGAAGAACAGTTTAAATACATGCTAATTGAAAATTGCATCTGGGTTGGGGTTTCAAATTATCAAATCCAACCCTATGGTCATCACTCAAGCAGGTCATGAGTTAGGTATACCAGCCACTCGAGCGGGTCATGAACTAGGCGTATTCATTGAATACCCTAACCTCGCACTTGGTCTTCAAGTGTCGTCACTTGAGCGGGTTTAAGGCTAGGCTTCCTAATCATATGCCCTAACTACAACACTCGGACCTCGAGTCAAAATTCAATCACATTGTGTACCTTAACCCCGCGCTTGGACCTCAAGCCATTGGTCTCACTATCGGTGTATATATATATATATATATATATACTTAAAACCAACTGATGTAACTCAAATCACATAAAACCATTTAATTAGCGTCATTCCACACACATTTTATGCAAGAAATACAAGTTAAAGTAACACTTGAATTAAACTACTCACCTCAGGTCACACATACTGACGTCCCATCGATACTCGGCCCAGTCCCATAGTATATACTCAAATCTGTGTTATTTGCACTCAGTGTCAGTTGCTTTGTGAAACATGGCCCAATTCCAGTCCCACTTTCCCTAACAGGTCAACTTAGTCAAAATTGTTTAACATTAGTCAATATTACTCAAATTAGGTCAGAATAGGGCAATTTGGTCAAAATTTCCAATTTTCAATAATTAGCCAAATTTTAAGCTTTTTCTTCTATTTGCACAACGAATTTGTCGATTTTTTTGCGATCAACCCATGCATTGTACTTGTACAAAAATTTTCAAATTTCATCTACACCTTCTAAATATTCACCAAAATTTTTATTGGAATTTTTGGACTCCATTTGGTAGGGTTTTCAAGTGGAATATCATTAATTGTAAATTCTCGATTTTCATGTGATAAACAGTCATTGGTTGCGTAATTTGACCCATTTACTCAACTCAGATTGGGATGAAATTTACTATACATGTTTTTGACATAACCAATAATGTCTCCACCAAATTTTAGCTCAAAATACCAAGTTTTGATCAATGTATTGGTCCCCCACAGTTTCTGCTACATAACAGATTTTTCTAATCCTCATGGTTTATATGATTTTCAAGTGTCTAACTACCCCCATTAAACCACTAATCCAAGGTTCTTTCTTACACATATTGTATGTACTTAGATCATATTAACATTCTCCTTCAAAACTCATGCGAATTAGAGAGAATAAATGGTTAAAACCTCTTCACACATTTCATCAAACACACAAAATGCATATTCCACAACGTAGAAATTTTTCTAAGTGTCAAAATACCTAACTAATAGGGCATCTTCACAAGCATGGAAAATCACGAACACAAAGCATTTTGGTAAGAAACTTATACCCTCTTGTAGTATCAAGATCACGTATCCAAAATTTCAGCTCTAGTAGACTCCTTTACACGCTTCGAAACTTGCTTCAAAGTTGGGTCCAACACCACGTTTTGCTGTCACAGTTTGTAAGCAACCCACTTCAGCAGCTTGTAAAACACAATCAAGAGTTTAGTTTTTAATTTCCAACAAATGGAAGTTGAATTACACATGACAAGGATTACAATAAGTGGTTTTACCTTAAAAATTAACCTCAAATAGGTGGGTAAATGCCCCTTCAAAAATCTGATAACACAAGTTCTCTGCTTCTGGTTTTCGACTATGTCGAACAATATGGTCATTTTTGTATTAAACAGCTAGGGGTTTGGATACAATAGTTTTTACAGTCTTAGAGAGGGCAATGAAAACTTTCCAATGGCTATAATATCATGCAAATCAGATTTGGGATGAAGGAGATATAGGGTTTTGAAGTTAGGGTATTGCAATAGAAATTTTGCAGAAAATCAGTTTTTGTTGCTTGTTTGGCAAGTCTTTGCACGGCCCAAAAGCTACCACATGGCCACCCACATGACCTTATGTAACATCCCGCTACCCGAGCCCCATCGTCTACGTCATCTGATGGTCTAATTTTCTTCGATCAAAATCTTGGGCCGCCCGGGAGACGGGCTTATGCTACAGTTTCTTTTTCTTAAACCCAAATCCATGAGAGTTTCTATATACAATAGTCTATGTACAAAAATCTTTTATAGCTTCATAAATAAAATCTTTTATTTATTTATTATGAATTTTTGAGTACATGATCTATTACAATGGAAAATAAATTCAAAATTGAAATAAATAATTTAGCTTGGGTCCATATGCCCTACAATGAAATAAATAAAAAGAATTCATAATAACCTTCCACGTAAGCTGATAAATTAATTTCCTAAAATGTGAAAATAATAGGGGTGAGCTAAAAAGCCCAATGAATCATTCCATCTATTTAATTCATTATTTCGACCAAATAATACAAGCATATCAAACACTTTTAGGGATTAAATCGATTCAAACAATATATTATTTCAATCATAATTTAGACCGAACGAGTGTAACCTCTGTGCTCCAGATCTAGTGAGAGAGTTCAATTATGAAACTCAAACTTATCTCTAGTGGGATCATTTCTGAAGCCCGTTCCATTCTGGGTGTCAGCTTTGACAACTAGTTTCAATTCTACATGGAACACAGAAAGTCTGTCCCCGTACTGGTACGTGGTTGAAATCTTATTTAATCTTATTTTTGTGTATAGGAGCAATAAGAAATAAATATTATCACGGTAATTAAATAACATTCACATTCACGAAAACATTGACTTTCAATTTCTGATGTAGAGGATCGTAAAAGACACAACTACAGAGCATACTCTCTTGGTCATAAACAACATAATAATGTATGATAAATAATAACTCCAACAGTATAACATTCATATTGATTTTCGATTACTGATGTAGAAGATCGTACAAGACGCAACTACAGAGCATACTCTCTTCGTCATAAACAGTATAATAATTGAATAACATAAATAAAAAGGACAACAATAAATTTAAGCTAATAAAGCAAGCAAGCATTATTTAATTCAAAATAATAAATTAAAAGAAATGAAAGAACTTCACCTCAAGATCGTTTCCTAAATCTTTGTAGCACTTCATTGCTACTACCTTGCAAGCTATTTAGAATAGCTCAAGAAAAGAAAAAAGGGACTCAGCGTGCGAAGAAGGAGGCAGAGAGAGAGCAAGAAGAATTTCAACTCTTTTTCTGGGATGAATGAAATGGGTAGGGTAAGGGGTTTATCTATAGAGTCTTTGAGAGTCAGATCCATCATTTTTTGCCTTCTTAATCAGAAAAGCTTCCATTTTTGTTTTCTTTGGATGGCTAAATGATTAGGGTTTTTGGCATTTTTTTTGTCCAAATCAATGGCTAAAAAACCATTTTTTGCTTCATCCTGCATTTAGGAATTTGTTTTCAAAATTTTTTTATATATATTTTTTGAATTCGCGCAAAAAAAATTTCGCGAATTCGCTGTGTGCAAATTTGCAATGAATTCAAAAAAGCGAATTCGTGCACGCACGGGCTTCAAGCCCATGCGTCTTCTTTCTTTTTTTATACTGCGCATGGGCCAATCTGACAGATCACAGCAATGAGTGAATCGAAATTGTCATGGGTACACCCATCCATGTGACACACTCATCCACCATAGCATAGCACAGGTATCCTTTTAAACCAAAATGGTAATGACAAGCACGTGGCAATTGATATATCTATATGCATTGATATAGATATATATTAATACATGTATCAACTAATTAATTAATATATATCTGTATGTAACATGTGCATATATATATACCTTTACACCAAATAATTAAATGATTAATTGCATATCACTTCAAAATAATATATACATGCATCAATTAATATATACCAATTAATTCAAAATAAAGTGTCACATGTATAGGCACCAATTAATATATATATACATGTGTTTATACCAATTAATCAATTAAATTGTATACGCATACAAAAATCATTGGGATATTACATTCTACCCCCCTTAAAAGGGATTTCGTCCTCGAAATCTATCGGTAGGTTACTTGAGTGTCTGTTGATGGATTGCTTCTCATGAACAATTCTGAGTACTTATTATGTATTTCACTTTTCAATTCTCAAGTAGCCTCTTCTATTCCATGGTGTTTCCAGAGGACTTTGACTAAGGGAATATCTTTTGTTCTCAAGCTCTGTACCTTGCGATCTAGGATCCTAACCACGGTTTCTTCATATGTGGCACCATTTTGGACGTCTACTTCTTCCCATCGAATAATGTGGGAGGGATCTGAGTCGTATTTTCGCAACATTGATACGTGAAATATATTGTGGATTGAGGACATTCGATTTGGAAGGTCCAACTCGTAAGTGCATTCGCTGACCTTCTTAAGTATTTCGAAGGGTCTGATGAATCTAGGTGCTAGTTTTCCTTTGATTCCAAACCGTTTGATTCTTTTCTATGGACTAATTATCAGAAACACCATTTCACCTTGGTGGAATTCCAGTGGTCTTCTTCTTTTATCAACATAACTTTTCTGGCGACTTTGTGTAGAGGTTAATCTTCTTTGGATTTGTCTTACTTGATTGGTCATCTCTTCTACTAGGTCTTGTCCAGTAAGTACATGATCCTCTAACTCAGCCCAACAGGTTGGTGATCTATAGGGTCTCCCATAGAGGGGTTCGTATGAAGCCATCTTTATGCTAGCTTGATAACTATTGTTATAGGCAAATTTCGCCAGGTATAAGTACTTAATCCAATTCCCTTTGAAATTAAGGACACAAGACCTCAGCATGTCTTCCAGCGTGTGGATGACTCTCTCAGATTGTCCATCCGTCTGAGGGTGAAAAACCGTACTCATGGTAAGTGTAGTGCTTAGTTCCTTTTGTAGACTCTTCCAAAATTGTGAGGTGAAACGAGAGTTTCGGTTGGACACTATCTTCTTAGGTGCTCCATGAAGGCGTATTATCTCTCTCACATAAAGTTCACCTAGTTTACTGACTTGGTCTGTGGATCTAATATGCAAGAAATGTGTCACTTTAGTGAGGCGATCCACAATCACCCAAACAGTATCTTCCCCTTTCTGATTTCTGGGTAGTCCACTGACAAAGTCCATGGCGATGTTACCCCACTTCCATTCTGAAATTGGAAGTGGTTGTAACAATACAAAGGGTTTTTAGTGTTCTGCCTTTACCTGTTGGCAGGTTAGGCACTTAGAGACATACTTAGCTAAGTCACCAATAGGTTTTTCGAAGATTTTGATATATCTTATCTCCTCTTGGATGCATCATGTATTTTGTTTGATGTGCTTTGTGTATAATGGTTTGCCTACTCAGTCCATATTGCGATACACAAATCCTTTCTCCGAGTCTTAAGGCACCCTTGGCATCCATTCTAAAGTTGGTATACTTTCCTTGTTGAATCCCTTCAATCAACGTTTTGAGCCATTTGTCTTGCCTTTGATCTTCCCTGATCTGATGCAATAGATCTGGTTGACAAGTCATATTGTATAGATAGGCTCGCCCTTCATTCAGTGTCACCCCCATCCTAAAGTCTTCGATTAATTCGTACATTTGACTCTTTTCCTCTTCCTGTTTGTCGAATTTCCTACTGGGGGCATCTGCTACTACATTGGCTTTTCCTGGATGATAATTGAGTTGAAAATCGTAGTCTTTGAGAAATTCCATCCATCTACACTACCTAAGGTTTAATTCTTTCTAGATATAGATGTATTTCAGACTTTTGTGATCTAAAAATAAGTCAAACCTCTCACCATAAAGGTAATGTCTCCATATCTTCAAGACAAACCCTATAGCTGCTAATTCTAAGTCATGTGTTAGGTAGTTTCGCTCATGGAAAAGTTGTCACGAGGCATAGGCAACAAACTTTCCTTCTTGCATTAAAACTGCACCCAATTCGTTTTGTGAAGTATATGTGTACAGAACATACGTGATGCCATGAGTTGGAGTGACTAGGATAGGGGCGTAATCAATCTCCTTTTCAGTTCCTGGAATGATTGTTCACACTTCTCATTCCAATCAAATGGAACTTCCTTTCTGGTTAGCCTTGTCATAGGTTCTGCTAATTTGGAAAAGTCTTGAATAAATCTCCTGTAGTATCCAGCTAGGCCCAAGAAGCTTCGAATCTCGGTGATTGTCTTAGGTTGTTTCCAATCCACAACAACTTCCACCTTTTCAAGATCCATAGAGATGCCTTCCACTGATACTACATGACCAAGAAATTTGACTGTATTCATCCATAATTCACACTTGTTGTATTTGACATACAGTTGGTGTCTTCTGAGTGTTTCTAACACGATCCTCAGGTGTTCTAAGTGTTCCTCTTTGGACTTGGAGTATATTAGGATGTAGTCAATAAATACCACGACAAATTGGTCAAGGTATTGCCTAAATACTCGGTTCATTAAGTCCATGAATGTTGTCGGGGCATATTATTTTTTCTCTTTTCTTTTCATTTCTATTTCTTCTTCTTTTAATTAATTTATTATTATTTTTTTTTGTAAATGAAATCTTTTGTTCATCATTTCCTTCAAAACTTTCAAATATACCCATACTTCGATATTTATACATATTTCTCCAAAAATCATATACTTTATCCAAAATTGATATTTTTCTCTCAAAAATCAAATAATTACCTAAAAATCTATTATTCCTTTCTAAAAATTCAAATAAATTATCCAAAAAAACATATTTTCTCCCTAAAGTTGTATTCTTTCAATATTAAATATATTCTCTTTCAAAATTCATATTTCTCATTTAATCTTAAGTCCTTCAATTAAATAGATAAAATTAGAGAAAATTGAGAAAATTTATGTGTTTCCATTAAAAATCTAGAAAAATATATGAGAATACATATATCGAATCCATCAACTTGGTGTCCAAAAATATGGGTCATTACAATATCGTTGTTGTACCAATATATATATTCACTATATCTAATTTTTTTGTTGTATACCAATAGTATACTAACGTTATATCAATATATATGTTCAGTACATCTAATTTTTTTCATTATATACCAACAGTATACTGATGTTATACCAATATATATGTTCAATATACCTTTTTTTATTGTATACCAATGTATATGTTTAGTATACCTAACTTTTTCATTGCATACCAACAGTATACAGACATTATACTATTTATTATAGATTAGTCTATAGTTTATTGTGTACCAATAGTATAAAAATGTCATACTTATATATATGTTCAACATACCTAATTTCTATTTTCATGAAAATTCGACTCAAAAACAAATTTTGTTAGTTTTGCTATTAAATTTTTTGTATTTGTATAAAAATGAAAATGACGACATTTTTATAATTATTTCTGTTTTTCTATACAAAAATGTATTTTTCCCTATTTCTAATATAAAAAAGTTGATTGCATTCATTAAAAAAATATTATGTAATTTATGTCAAGAGAGTGCACATCTTACATAATACTTAATATTAATAAAGTCAAATATTACTCTCATGCAACATGGATTGCTCTCATTTTTTTATACATTGGCAATATCTCTTTTTTTAATTTTTATTTTTAAAAGCAAAATATGCATTTTTTATCTTTTTTAGGTAGACGTCTATCATAATGTCTAAAAATAGGCATCCTACATGTCATGTCATGTTTACATCTCTACTTCATGGCGACATTGGAAAAAGTTTTCATTAGTTCAATACCTATCTTTCCTGTGTAACACTTACTTTTCTTTAATCTATGGTTACATTGAAAATGTTATAAGCGGCAAATTTGTGAAGGGTGAGAGGTAGCAACTACTCTCAATATTTTACTAAAAACTTTTTTATTATATTTTATTAGTAAAACTCTTTATTATTTGACCATTAAAAAATTCAATTATGAGCAATTTTAATAGCACACTAATTCTGACAAGCGATCTATGCCATCATATAATTTATATAGTTATAGAGACTATGAGACAATACTCATCAGCTTAAATAGAAAACATAAAAACAATATATTATTTTTTATGTTTCAAAGAAATGAAAAAAGAAAAATCTCTACGAAGATGCAAAATCATGTAGTCAACTTGCATTCGGTGTGATCACTAGCTTAGTCGACATCAAGTATGCATGAAGCTTCATAAATAGAAGACATTAAAATAGCATGTTATTTTTTTGGTTTCAAAGAAATAAAAAAGAAATATCTTCTAAGAAGATGCAAAAGCATGTAGTCAACTTGCAATCGGTGTGATCACTAGCCTAATCAACATCAAATTATGCATGAAGTTTCATAAATAAGTTAGATGGAAGTAAAATTTAAAGGTAACCCGAAAATATTGAAGATTGCAAAGAATAACTACCTAAAAATACTAGAGGAGGGAAAGCAAAAAAATTAAAGAATAACATGAACAACATATGCAATATTTGGTAAATGATGGTTATATAATTTGCAAACAATTGTTTCATATAGGGCAGGATTTGACAAATGAGTGTCTTAAAAGGTGATATATATAAAATTTTGCTAAACAAGAGTATCTATAGTTAGAGTATTAGTGAGATAAGCTTGTTGAATGATGACAATTGTCTTAGATTGAGAAAAGACGTGACTTGTGGGAAAGGATCTTTTACCACAAATTGACAGGGCAATATAAGAGAAGAATATGCTGTTTAGCAAAATCACCTCTTTAGCATATAAGAGAAGAATGTTTCTTGCATTTTTAGACTAAACAAATAAAACGAAATTGGGATCACTAGGCCTCAAATGAAGAGAGACAATCACTAGACTTCTCAGTCAAAACCAAAGGTGCTTGTTTGAGACAATGATGTTTCCTGAACTTACATATTTTCCCATATTTGTGTACAACACTTAGAGGACATGCCATGAAGACCCTTTCTGTACAACACTTAGTAACCACATGTGTTATGCACTACTCAATGGACCATCAAGCTTAGTTCTAATTATGTAAACCCAACAAGAAATAGCCGCGCTTTTGCTCAGAGGAAGCAATACTAGAACTTTTATGCTTGTCTTTTGCAAAGTAGAGATTGTGAAGTCGCATCTTTGTAAGAGATAGGTCTAGAAACAATATGAATAAACGCAAAATGAAAAGAATACAACGAAAAGTTTGCATAAATAAGTCGGCAACTTGATGGACTTGTGCATATGTTAAGGACGACAAGGATCGGAGAAGGAGGAGTAACGCAAACACCTCCTTGGACTATCTTAGAAGTCTTTACAAGAGGAACACAAACACCAATATTATTTAGAGTATTTTTCCTACAAGATTGACAAACGAAGGATGGTGCAACATCTATATAAGGTAGTAAACTATCATTATCATTACCAAATAGATCAAATATGCTTAAGAAAGAAAATGTGACGAGACATATAATTTATTTGCAATAACAATAACCCTTTTGCTAGTTCTCGAGCATTAGAGTAAATTATATTAAAGGGTGCTACAAATAAAAGGAAAGATTAAAACAAAAAAAAAAAGTCTAATATACAACCATTGCAATTGAAAATATCGTTGTATTTTAAATTTCCTACACACCTTTGGAAACTAAAAATAAATAAACGAGAAGCAAAAAACAAAAAAAGAAAGAAAGAAAGAAAGAAAAGAAAAGAAAAGAAAAGGCAAGAAACAATCAGAACCAAAATTAACACCAATCAAAAGAAATAATTAAGCTGAATACAATTACATCGAGAAGACAATATAGATCAAACCAAGCATAGCTAGCCAAGAGAACAATCTCACCAACCTAACCAAATAGCAAAAACACAACTAATGCAATCTGTATAAGCAAAGGTCATGGGAACCAATAGCCAATCTCTCCTCTTCCCTCATCCTAACGACAACTATACAATCTGTTTAGTTTCATTTATATGCTACCACAGTTTTTTATTTCATTTAATCCCCAAATCAACCTAAAACAATTTAGATGTAGACAAGCAATTGTAAATCGATACAAAGACAATATCCTTAAATAATCTAAATTTTTTTTAAAGTACCCTTTATAGTATGCATAAAAGTGACAGAAGGATCTTGAATATCCTTGGTAATTTTGTAATGTGGAATGCTTATAGAAAGAATTTAAAGGAGATTTAAGGTATCGTTTGACAAAAAAAAAAAAAGTAACCCAATGCAAAGGGTTAAGGGATGTAATTATTCTCATTTATCACTTTAGTTTGTTCTTTACCCAAATGTTTATCATTACTCTTCCAATGCTTACACTTTTAATAAAGAACTAACAGGAATCTGAATCCTATCTTTAAGTACGAGAAAGGAAAGAACTGCATTTTATCTCATATGTATCACTAAAGCATTGCAAATGGGTCGTAATAGAAAAGCAAAATTGTCTTGGTGTTGGACTGTTGGCTGCAAATCACACCCCTAAGACGTCTCATCATATCTAATCTTGTCTTAATTTCCTACTAACTTTTTTTTAAATAAGGAGTAAGACTAGTTTACAATCTAAACATTTAAAATTAAAGTTAAATCTTATCATTAAAACCTAATTATTTTTTAATTACATGCTGAAGGGAGTAATAGCTAATCTTGCAACGAATACGTGCCCAAGAAATTAAAAAATAATAATAATAATTGAATAGTGCGTACGCACTAAGGACAATGACCATACTAATTTATTAATTAAAGTGGCAATGATTGACTTTGTGAATTTAGGCACATGCTGCACAATGAATTTTTAATAAATTATTATCCTTCTTCCTTGTTAAAAAACATTGCATACGTTAAAATTTATCAGTGTATTATAATAAAAAGAATATATAATAATGGTGGACGCCATTATATTAACATCTCTACGTCAAAAATTTTAGAGAACATTGTCGCATTGATAAAATTTAATAAACTTTAGAAATTGACTTTTATTGTAATTAAAATTCCCGTGGACAAGACATTTCATTGAGCATTAGAATCAGCGGAAATTTTGGGACTTTTGAAGTCATGACTGATGTTCTGAGTATCCAATAACTAACTAACTTTTCCCGCCCATTTCTGATTTCTGGCCCCCATTAACTTCTATTCTCAATTAATAAGGGCATTACAGTAATCTCGAATTTCTAGAGTTTTACTTTCTTTAATCAAATGTGGTCCCAACGTTGATGTAACCGTCTTGGTGTGCCCTCGAAGCAATTACGATGCAGCCACATGGCGTTAATCGGAGTGGGGACTATGATTGAATACGAGGTACGGGGAACAGAGGATTGGAGTCGTGTTTGTAAGCGTGGAAGACGTGTGCTTCATTTGAATTATTCCTTAACTTTTGTTGATATATTTTTTATTTTATTTTATTTTTGTTGGTTTGGAAAACCCTTAACGCACTGTCGGCATTAAAAGCCGCACCAATCCTGTGATCTTCTCGTTCATCATATGTTCTCTGGTCCTAGTTTTTGAAGCCTTGGAGAAGTTGCAAATCCTGCAGATATCGAAAAAGAATATGTCGGGAGCGACAGTGGAGCTGGATTTCTGGGGACTGGAGAAGGAAAATTCTCCCAAATCTCGATTTCAAAAACTAATCGACGCAACAAGAGTCGTTCGAGGTATTAATAATCGTTCTCTATTTCCGCGTTGCTTTTGCTTCTTTCTTCTTGTTAATCGGTTTCTCCTTTTTTTTTTTTTTTTATTGACTTGTTCGGTTTTAAGGAAATCATGACTCCGGCTTACTGAAGACAAGCCCACAGTTCATCGAGAGAATTGGAAAGCTACCGGAGATTAACGATGGTTTTCTTGAACGAGAGATGGAGATCGGGCCAAACGGGGTTCTGTTGGCTTCGGAGACGAGCCACTTTTCTGTTCCGTCAGCGCCGAAGGGGAGTGACAACAGCTTGCTTTTGCCGCTTCCGTGCTTCAATCCGATTTACAGGTTATTCAATTTTCAGATATATTTTTAAATTTACAGTCTGAATTGCTTTAACTTTGTTTTTGCTTCAAATACTGCGTTTCAGAGCCTGTGGTGTTGATTCTGAGAGTCCTCCTCCGGGAACACCAACCGCTCCTTTAACGATTTTCTACAGAGGAACTGTTTCCGTCTTCGATGTTCCTCGTGATAAGGTCTGACTCCTACTTTCTAATACTATCAATATACGAATCGTTTTTTTTTTCTTGATCTTCTTCTTCTTCTTATTCTACCAAATACGCTCTCTAGGCTGCAATAATCATGAAACTTGCTGAAAAAGGAAACTTAGAAACTGCTGTACCTGTTGAAGCAGTTGAACTTCGAGTTACAACTCCTTCACCCTTAAGCGATGAACAGAAGCTGCTTGAGAAACTCAACGGAGGTGAGTCTCTGCGACTAACGTTGTTACTTCAGTACTGTTTCCTCAAGTGGTAGAAACATCATGCGTGTGTTTTTGTCTTTTTTCTTTTTTTTTTATTGTTTTTTGTCCCCCTTGCAGACTTTCCCATCGCTCGGAAAAAGTCTCTGCAAAGATTTCTGGAAAAGCGCAAGGAGAGGTATGATTTTTCTTATTTTTGCGCGCGCAAGTTGAAATCAAATGAAGTAGAAACCGCCTTTAATTTGGCTAGTTCTACCCATTACAAAAAAGAAACCCGAAACAAAATGTTCTTTCCATTTTTCGATCCGAAAACTCGAAATAGGATGATGATCGATCTGCTGCGTCACAGCCATGAACTGTGTAATTCGGCGAGGAGAAACTCTTTAATTTGTAATAAACAGTTGCTAGTGGGGCTTGTGTTTGAAACCCTAGTTCGGTACGAGGGAGAAGAGAAAAGGGTCCCCATGGTCTGAATTGTAAAAACTCAAGCGGTCAAGCCTCGACTGGTGTGTGATATAAGCTCGCAATGCAAGTCATACCCAAGAAAACACACGCCCAAATATTTGGACACGCCTTTGGCTTTTGTATGGCACACACCCTTCTTCTAGAGAACCTAAAAGGACCAAATATCTAACAGTTTACTAGTTCAGACCAACATACCTACTGGTGGCACCAGGTTCGGTTAGAAGTGTGAAACCTATTTTATTAAATCTCTTTTGATTTATCTTGATTTAAATGCCTTGTCAGCTCGAATAAATTATCTAATTTATTAAAAAAATATTTGATGAAAAAACTATATTAATGATATACCATAGTATAAATAAATAAATATGCTTCTAACAAAGTTTGAATATTATTGTGAGTTATTTCATTTAAAAGTTATAAGATTTCAAAGATATAACTATAAAATAATGATCTATTTACGTATATTATTGTGAGTTATTAATTATTAACATAAATTATTGTGAGTTATTTCATTTAAAAGTTATAAGATTTCAAAGATATAACTATAAAATAATGATCTATTTATGTAGATTATTGTGAGTTATTAATTATTAACATAATTAAAGTAAAGTTGAGTTAAAAATTTAAAATATTATCAAGTTCTAATTTATACATTTTTTTAAAATAAAAAATGTGTATTTTCATTTCTTGAGCATTTCTTTTCTTGATTTATTAGAGGCACGTTAGATTCATATCATTTTGATTTATATAGATAGTTAGTCTTATTATTTGATACGTATGCGTTCAAAATCTTAAACTGCTCACTACGAATCATATCATATTGGTTACATGATTTGGTTTCGTTTGATTTTAACAAGGGGAAAAAAAAGTAACTAAATTTCGTTCGATGTTGGTACAGTTTAGGTACAAATACCCAATCATTGGCAATTTCCCACATCCCAACACACTTTTGATAGACAATTTTCAAATCAAAGGCCGAGATTCTTTTTGATCCAACGGCAAAAGACCGTAAATCAGTTGGACCCAGAGTGTGGTTCCCTCGTGATTCCTGACCTTTTCCTACTTCACCACCTTTAAGAATGGTGAGATAAGTTCCACCCACTTCTTTAGGACATTCATGCGCGAGTGGTGAATATGGGGCACGTGTTATCCGTGATACATGTCAAAGGAAAAAAAGGAAGAGGTCCTTTCGTTGAGACTTTGGGCGATGGGCGAACATGCTTGAAATCTCACCCAAACTCATCACGTGAATCTGTCACACCCCGTGATGATGTGATCCAGGTGTTTGAAAAAATGAGAATCCCTTGTGTTGACACGTGGTACCCATGCGTTGCTTGTCCGACGTGAAGCTAGTCGGCTAAAAGTAAATGGTGCGGTAGAACTCTATCCATATTGGTCGGTAATGGTTTGGCCAGTTTGTGCGGTGGTGTCGCGTTGTACATTATAGTCGATGCGTCGGTGACGAGTGTTCAGACATTCTTTATTGAATTTCTAGAAATCATACCATCGAGAGATAAACGTTTGCGGGAATTTCTTCTAATTTTGGAAGCGTTCATACAGCCTGTGCCAATAAATTCACTATTATGGTAAAGATAACAATTTATTTAATATATGTTATCTTCTTGTAATTATAAATTTAAATTCAATTCATTTAAGTAATGGGTAAGAATCAAATTAAACAAGTTAATTTTTTTTTCAAATACATTTATTTTAAAAACATAATTGTATGGAAAAAAAAATAGATAAAATAATACAAAATTATAGTTTTGATACATTTATCATAATATAAGTTTTAATATATAAGATGTAATTGTATTAAATTTGTTAATCTTGTTCTACTATGTGATATTTGTGTTATTGTTTCATAAGTATAAACTCAAATTTATTGACATTGCATAACTTATCTGTATTATAGTTTCCACTTTTTCATGAAAACAGAAAAACTCGTTCTTTGTTTCTCAGGTGCAGAATTATTTGTTTACGCTTCTGGAGCGGCTTTGCTGTGAGAACACAGTGTATTTGACTAAGTAATCCCTTTTGTGCAGATTGACTTCAGCATTACCATATACAGCAAGTGGGTCAGAATGTAAGGTGGAGAAGCAGAATAATTAAGGTGGGAGATCGGTACGTAGGGCATATAAATGAAACTGGTGCATGCTTTAATTGACTGGGACTTAGTAAAGGTGACGAGATTAATTATTAATATTGCAGATTCCATGATGATTGAAGGTAACACTTACTAATTATAATTACTGTCGACGAATGTCATTGCTCAAATGTATTGAACCTAATTAGTTAATGTCTTATAATTACCAGTTAGCTACTTAATGGCGGTTCTCTTATATATGCAAAAGTATAAAGGTTCTAGGGTGATTTTTAATCTTATTATTAGTGCATTTTCTTCTTCTTTTCTCATCTAAAATGTATTACCATTATCTATTCCATGCTTAAATAGAAATTCAATTTTCTGATAGAACCCAATCTCATCTGTGAGGTATGTATAAGCATTGATCCTCATTAAGAGGCAGAATTAATCATGATGATGAAGAGCATTAAACTATGTTAGTGGGGGACTTGGTGCGTTGACAAAAACTTATCTTTGGAGGGACCGTCCTACTTCTTCGTTTCAAAAGGCCCATTTGATATTCGAGATTAGACAAATTTTTTTTCTAATCCAGTATTTGAGACTACATAGAATAGGACAAAAAGTTGTTCGAGTTCACTTATTTATCTCATGTTGGTGGGATAACTAAAACTCATCATTTTTTGTGGGATTGAATTATCCCATTCTAAAAAAAATTATTTTATTTTTATTTTTAAAATTTTTATATCTTATTTTATTTCATCTTATCCTATCCCACCAAAATAATCTTATCTCATCTTGTGCACCAAACGGGCCCTTAGAGAGTAACTCAAAAGTCTATAAGAAGTGTTAGAATCACAATTTTGGTTACATTACATTACAGTTTTTGAGCTTGATAAGAATTTGAGAATTGAGTCTAATTAAAAATTTACGTAATTGTGCAGAATCTTTTATTGCAGTATATTTCCAAGTTGATTAAAATTTAAAATCAGGCTGTCTATAAATATACTATCTATCATACATAAAGTTGTAATAACAAAAACAAGAGGAAGAAGAAGAAGAAAAAAAAAAGTTTTATAAATTTTAGAACTTGAAAAAAGATGATATATGTTATGTATACTTTTGCTGTTATAAATTAATGTAGTTACTACAATATTATACTAATTAACATATTGGTGGCTGATCAGCATGCGTATTTTGCCTAATTATTCGCACATAAACCTTGTATACTCAATTGATGCTTGCGTCTTACATTTTGCAAACGTGCTTTTTTATATGTTAGGGATAAAGTCGGAGAGAAATCATTGGACCAACCCCCAAAAAAAAAAAAAGAAAAGAAAAAAAAAGAAAAGAAAAGGATAAAACTAGAAAAGAATTTGTACCCACATGATATCTATTTTATACAACTTATCAACAACCATTCATAACATAAATAAAGTTAAAATTAGAATGGAATTTAGACCTTCAATTTTCTTTTTCTTCTTACTTTTCAAAGTTTATACCTTTTCCAAAATTGATGGAGACATGCACAGAAAAGGCTAAGTTTTAATACATCATTTTCCATTACCGAGATATTTTAGCTTCTGAGTTCTTACCAAAACCGTCATCCAAGGTGAATTAGTAAAATAAGCTAAGACCAACTTGATTATTAAGTACAAATATCAAGTGGGGCAGTCATGTAATAAGTAATCACCCAACAAAAGAAAATAGTATATTCTTAATTATGCTTGACTAATGGACTTTATATATATATATATATATTGATGTTGTTCTAAGAATGATTATTATATATATATATATATATATATATATTACCTTAAAGTATGTGTTCATGCATGATTCAATATTATATAGGAATTTTTATTGGAATATTAATGAAGAAAATTTGTGAATAATGTTTTTGAAATATATTTTCTTTTTTATGTATCTTATATTGCCGCAACCTTTGTCTTCACTTACTACATAATTAGGGTTTGTCTGAAATGGGAGTAATTTAGAGAAATGGAAATTTAAAGATTTTTAATTGAAGTTCAGAAAAAAAATTTTAAATATTATTTTTATGCTTAAGATCACCTTTTACTAAGTACGCCCAAAATAGTTATACAGGTAAGTAGCTAGCTAATTATACAATTATTTATTCCCTTCCTATTAATAGTATTGCTTTCTAATCTAGCTTTTAAGTTATTTAATCTTTCATAATAAAAACGAATACTTATACATATAGAACCTCTACATCCCTTGATACTTGGTGAGGAGCTATGGAGGATGAGGCCATTAGTCCAAGAAGCATTACCCTAATATTTTACATAAATGATTGAGTAAAATAAATAAATGCCCATTAGGTTAATTAATTAATTTGCTCCCCAAGTTCAAAATTTCTTTTCTCTAGATAAAACTAATCTGACTCAAATTAAAACTTTAGTCGATAATCTAGATTATAATTCTAACAATTATAACTTTTCAAATGTATTAATTAATATTATTTATAAATTAAAAAGGAAAAAACACCTAATTAAATCTTCTTAATTATTAGCTAGTCAGCATAAAAATAGTAGTAAATAATCCACGGGTTAAAATTAAACAGTGAATTGCGGATGCAAATATGGTAAAATAAAGCTCAATATATGGACAGAAGAAAGAAATCTATTATTGGCAAAGCAATTATAAAACAGTTGCAATACATGAGGTAAAAAAATGAAACAAATAACAAGTTTCGATCAACTAGAAGAGAAGAAGGACTGCGTAAATGCAACGTGTTGATAACCCAGAACTTCGCGTCTTCCCATCCGTTCGCCTATTCAAACACCTTCTTTAGTCCCTTCCACAGAAACGCCTTTCCCCCTGATTTTCTCCCACCATCTTCTTCTTTTAAGTTCAATTGAGTTAATTATAAACCACTGCTTCTTCCCCCAATTTTTATCTTCAGAAGAACGAAGGATTTAATCATTCAAAAAAAAAAAAAAAGGAAAAAGGAAAAATCATATATAGAGTTAACAATGGCAATGCATAATTTAATTCCATTGTTTGTATCAGTATTTAGTTTAGTGGTTCTTCTTCAAATTACTCCCTCTGTTAATGCCCACAATTGCTCCTTCGACGCCATTTACGTTTTTGGGGATTCCATATCTGATACAGGAAATTTGGTTCTAGAGTCCAGACATAATGTTAAAGCTGCTGGTGCGGCTTATCTATTTGGTCACCTGCCATATGGCCAAAACTACCCTCAAGGCCCTACAGGAAGATGCTCTAATGGCAAACTCATCATCGACTTCATCAGTAATAAACTAAATTTCATGATTAACTAATTCAATTAGTAATATTGCTGGTCAAAGAAATTTTCATTTTTTTTTTTTAGTTCTTTTATGTATATATATAATTTGTCGATCTTTTATGAATTGTAATAAATAATTTTGATGCAGCTTCGAAGTTTAAACTGCCTCCTCTAACCCCTTATCTTGATAAATCTGGGAAATTCGATCATGGAGTGAATTTTGCAGTGGCGGGATCCACTGCACTCAGCACTGCCACCTTGGCTAGCATGAACATTCAGAACATGGTGACCGATAGCTCCCTCGCAGTACAAATTGGATGGTTTCAGACCCATCTCAGATCTATCTGCTCTTCCCGTGAAGGTATATATACATATATACATACACACGCACATCTACACTCACCATAGAAGAATTATGTCAATTTTCTAAGATATATAGTATGCTACAAGTAATTATTAATGACAAGAAATGAATTTTAACTGTACTATTCATCATACAAGAATTTGGTGAAGAAATTACCTAATTAATTTTGTTACTATATATATATATTATAATATAATATATATTTATAATATCTACTTTCATATATATTTTTATGTTTATAGTTTCTTTCTAAATGCCTAAGTGTTTATTTATTTATAACTATTGTAAATCGATCATATCAATCAATCAATAACATTATATTAATTTAATTCTTTTGCCAAATTTAATACTTAATCGTATACGCTTGTGAAGAATGCAAGAAGAAGCTGAAGAATTCACTTTTCATCGTGGGAGAGATCGGTGGCAACGATTACAATTATGCAACGGAAAGCGCGGTTGCCACCCAGAGCCTGCCAGATTACGCAATGCTTGTGCCTATGATCATTGGTGCCATCGAACTCGCAGTTCAAGTTAACATTCTTAACGCTCTTCATACAATTTAGCTTGTTTCAACATTTTTTTAAGGGGGTTTAACGTTTATTCGATGTGTGCAGAATGTCATAGACAGTGGTGCGAGTCAAGTGCTAGTCCCGGGGACCTTTCCAATTGGATGCTTCCCAATTTATCTCACATTCTTGGGTGGAATGGGCAATGAAATGGGTCTTGATGAATATAAGTGTGTTGAGCAATTCAATCAGCTCGCCACCTACCAGAATAGTCTAATTCAACGTGCAGTAGAACAGCTAAGGGCGAGGAACCCCGACGTTAACATACAGTATGTTGACTACTACAATTCATTCCTGTCTGCCTTCCAGAATGCTGATAAACTCGGTAAGATTTAACAAAGTAATGAACTTTTTTTTTTACCTTACTCTTTACAGAAGTTATTTACTTAAATATATAATTATTCTTACATGATATGCAATAGGGTTGGATAAGGGAAGCTTAACCAAAGCATGCTGTGGAACGGGAGGCAGGTACAACTTTGAAACGATGCAGCTGTGTGGGCTTGGGAGCTACACGGTGTGCCCTAATCCTGATAAGGCATTGAGCTGGGATGGCATTCATTTGACTGAGAAGGCTTACAGTATTATGGCAAATTGGATTCTTGCCGACCTCGTGCCCAAGCTCACATGCTAGTTGTGCATGATTTATTATATATTTATATGTGTTTACATGTATTAATGCACATTATTATTAATTATTCCATCATCACATATGCATTACTGATGGGATCGGACTAATTAATTTAATTTGATTGGTACTTAATCAAATTAATTAAAGACCATGTTATTTGGTTCAAAGGTTATTGAACACTAGCTAGGCCTATTTGTAGATTTTTATTCTCTAAAAATAAGGTGTTCAACGTTTATTTGATTTGATTTTATTACAAAAAAAAAAATTTAATCTATTTAAGTTCATGATTTAATTTGTTTTTAAATACGTTGAATACTT
>JAJIYU010005636.1:0-21997 GCA_030144865.1 Tinospora cordifolia
TAATCAAACTGAAAATTCAATCATGGAACACTCAAAATCATGCATCACATATTGAAATAAAACCTAAACATGATACTAGGCATGACATGATTAATATGCATGCATAAATTCTAATACGAATCAAATCTAAAACTGAAAAATATTTTAGCATGCTTAACTTGAAATTATTCATGATTTCAAAAATCAAACAACCAATGAACATGCTAGAACTTTGAATAAGAAAAAGGGGTGTTTAAGAAATCACTTCCACATTGTGTTGCTTTGTCCACAAAGTTGAAGCAATGGCTCTCAAAGCTCAAACACCAAGAGAATCACCCAAAACCAATTCCCAAACCAATGAACTTCTCACACACAAGAGGAAAAAAAAAGTGAGAAGGGAAGCCAAGAAGGGGGCTTAGAGAATAAGATGACAATTCAACTCTTATTTCTTGGGATGGGATGAATTGTGAGCAAGGGGGGTGTTTATATAGAGTTCAAAAGGGTAGGGAATGGCAAGTTTGGGGTGTCATCTTGTGGGAAACTTGCCAATTCTTCAAAATTTCATGGCCCCCAAGCATAAGAGATTAGCAAGAAATTTTTTGAAAATTTTTGGGAATTTAGAAACTGATTTTTTCGAATTTTTGGAGTATTTAATCGATTCTTTTCAAATTTTTCGGATATTAATCTCGAAGCAGCGGATCAGAGTAGCGGACCGTCGAATTTTCCTCGTATCACGCATACGTACTTGGATCGGGCGGTTTGCATCTGGACTATTAGATTTTCCTCGGGTTTTGCACAAAAATCTCAGATTTATCAGAGCCTCAAATCTCAGCACTCGAATCGTCCTTGAGCGCATCACTTAGTTCACGGTTGACGGAATGCAACTTTCTGGACCGTCGGATGATCATCGGATGTTGCGTGCGGACCTTGATCGCGATCAACGAATCTTGTCTGGGCCGTCTGATGATTCTCGATGGCTGTGCATTCGCGATCTCTGATTGCGCTCTTGATCTGGCCCGTCCGATCTTCCTCGACCACCGTGTGTGGTCCAATTTCGCGATTAACATTTTGCTCATGTGATCTGGACCGTTGGATTGAAACGATCGATCGTGAGCCATTCGATCTTGATGATTCGGTGCATCCGAGCGTTGTTTTGGTTTTTATTTGAGTCGTTGGATTGCAGATCGTGATGATTACTCGATCCTGGCCGTTGGATATAGTTTCTATTATCAAAATCAACTTCTAACGCTTCTATTATCCAAGTTTTGACAATTATCAACCCAATTTCACTTTCTAATTTGTGTAAACATTAATTTTTGCACAAATCATGTTATTTTATGGACTTACTAATATTTTTTCCTTTCTAATTACTTATTTTTGTATTTATTAGACATATTATTCCATATTTCCCTATTTTTAGCTTCATTTCTTTATTTCATATATCCATAAATATATGTATATTTCATATTTTTATTTTTCAGAAAGGTAGAATTATATATGTGTATAATTTGCTCTACTTACCTTATGTTTTGATAATTAATTCAATAATTGTTCTATTATTTGTATAATTACAAAATAATTCTTATATAAATAATATTTGATAAATTTATTAACCTTAAATCAAATATTAGGTAATCCCAATATTTTATTTTCCTCCAATCATTTTAGAATTTCTTTCTCAATGAATTTTATTTCATTAATATGTTCTCTTCTTGTGGACAAAATGATGAGGTATTACATGTGTACTCTTTCTTTTGATTATATAAATTCAATAATGTATTTCTTTATTTTGTAAATAAAGATTTGAAGTTTTCCTTTTTCACTTGTATTATCTTGTTGAATTTTAAACTCAATGGAAGTGTATTTATGAGTATTTCAATAAGTATTAGAATAAAGGAATTGAGATACAAGTTGTGTACTTGTAAATGCAACATAGGACCAAACTCACCTTGTGATTGAGCTTAAACCTGTCTCTTGGGGGCTGGGATGTTACAATTTCACTATAGATTTATGAGTGATTAGAATTTCGATGCATGCATTCTTCGTAAATTGCACATTTACTGAAAAAGGAACGAGTATTTGGATGATCATTTTGCATTTTGATTTTGACTTCATAACATGTTTAAAAGAAAGGTTTTGAAACATGACATAGAGTGAGAAAGAGAAATGAACCACGTGGCCTTTGGCTCTCGACGAATGACCAGATGCCCGACATCTCTCACAAAATGATTGGGCATGCGCCGTCTCTGCACGCGACCCCGCTATGGCTCATCACATTAAAGACAGAGAGAGGGAGAGAACCTGAGAGCTGGGGTGTTACAACTGGCCTCTTTAAGCTCACCCATTTTCTAATTGTTCAAGTAATCACTAAGCAAGGATGGTCGGGGATGCAAGGCAGCCTCTCTCTCTTTAGAATTTTCTTAAATACTTTTTAGTGTCGGGTATGTTGACCTATGTTTTTCTTTTGGAATTTTAAACATTTTTTTTTAATAATGAAGGTCATTTTCCCCATTGGATTTTTATTGGAATTATGTTTTTTATTTGAGTCTTTTATTGGATTATGAAATTTGAAACTTTTAGTTCTTGTTAAAGACTTTTTTGTTGAAAAAAATTTGGTTTTATATAACCTTGTGTAGCTGAAAAGTTCATAGGGTTGACAGATACAAAATGATTTAGTAACTTTTTTTCTCTTGAGTAGCCCTAACGTGTTACTATTACATGTTTTATTTTATTATATTTATTACTATTATGTGAGGGCAATCTAATAATTGTGCCTTTTAGGAAAACCATCAGCAAGCGGGGTCTTATAAAGATGGTATCAAAGCCTAGGCAATAGATAGCAGGCAAATTGTTTACTCTAATACCAAATGTGGTATTAGAGCTTAAGTAGTAAGTATGTTGGGAAAAATGTTTACTCTGATACTAAATGTGGTATCAAAGCTTAGGTTTTAAGTCTAAGGGATTGATCCTTGAAAATTGATGTGGATTAATAGTTTAATGAAAGAACGTTTCAGCCAAAGTACTTAGCCCTTAAGTCTAGGTAAAAGACCACATGAATAGACTTGGATATTGCCAAGGAGGCACAATGGATCATGAATGAAAACTTCTAGGATATAGGTTAGGAGCTGAAAACGTGTGAAATGGAACACATGTTTGGTTAGGACACAAGATCAGGATGATCTAGTATCTTTGGTTTGCATGTAGTATGTGCATATCACAAGTATTATGATTCTTAAGCCCAAATATACTCAACAACATAAAATGACTTTGAAAATCCTCAATCATAATTTAGAAGAATAAACTGATAGGTCGCTTGAACAAATCAACAACTTAGAGATATGTATCTACAATCACATAGCACATTATTTCAATAATTCATAAATAGTCATTGACATTTATTGTTATAGATGGATCCACAAAAAACTGCAAAACTTAATGAGATGATTTAGAAGTTCCTTGATGGTACATATGTTAATCCATTATACTTTGAAAATCCACTACTTCTTGATATGTGAGAAAAATCTAGATACTTGGGCCTTTCTTATGAGGAATGCTCGAGAGTGAAGGAATGCAGATAATCAGATACTACTACAACTTGAATTTTGAAGTTCAGATGAGATTTTCACCACTCGAGTGTCACTGTAGAAGAAATTATTCACAAAGCTCACCAAATTAAAGAACAATTGGCATGGGAGAAGTGGATAGACCATAGTAATAAGGAAGCAATAAAAATATGGGAAGTAAAAATAGAAAAGAAAAACAATAACTAGAGGTTTTGTAGGGATAGTAAGAAAGAGATGTAATAAGAGTTAGTCATTCTCTTTAGTAGGAAATCTTCATGTTTAAGTCTTTATATTTATGTAAAATCTTTGAAAAGTTTGAGTTTCATCTAGAATGAGATAAATACTTTCTTTTACATATATAGTGATGCTGAAAGGGTATTTATTGAAATATTGTGATAAATTTGTGAAACTAAATGAATATGTGTTTTGTAGAGTATGTTTAGACTTAGAGGTAATGTGGCATAAGCAACAAGCAATGGTGAAATTGGTCAATAGAATTAGACAGCGTAGTTAGGAGAGGTTGAGGTTACGGTTGGGATGTCATATCACTAGAGATGATGAATGAAATCACTAGACAAGTTGTGGAGCAAGTCATAATGGTTCTAACCAAGGAAAAGGTTCCACCTCCTATTCCATCAAAGCCCCAATTTTATGCTCTACAGGCTCACTTACCGAATGGTCAAGTAGTATAAGACAAAGTTGTCCACGATGATAAGGGGCAAAAGTATCTCCTGATAGAATTCCAGAAGTTGCGACCGAATAATTTTGATGGAAAATATGATCATATGGCAGCAAATGTGTGGTTTTATGAGATGAATAAGCATCTCACTACTTTGGGGGCAACTGGCCCTAAAAGAGTTGCTCTGGCAATACATTAGTTTATTGGACTTGCTTATCATTGGTGGGAAATGATTATGAATGATCTAGAAACTAACATCTCGACTATGATGTGGGAGCAGTTTAAGAAGTTGTTTTATAATAATTTCTTCTCTACGACTATTATTTGATAGCTTTAGTCCGAGTTTATTTGATTGACGTAGAGGAACATGCCAATGAGAAGAAGTTTACTATATCATCAAGGTTTGCACCTGAACTTGTAAAGGATGAGTAGGCCGAAGCTGACAAGTATGCGGAAGGACTATGAGGTAGAAATTAGGAAGTTGAATATTCCTTTGAGGCTAACTACATTAAAGGAGACAATATCTAGAGTACAATTTATTAAGAAGGATATCAATTTCAAACAACCTTTGAAGAATAGTAACAAGAGATTGTAGAATGACCAAGTGGTAGGGAATCTCAATAAGCGGTGCAATGCTAATAAAAATGATGGCTACCAAGCACTTCGGACTCACCAATAAGTGCAGAACAGAAATAAGCTTTAGGGAAGTAAACCTAAGTAGTCAGTACAACATAGGCAGTAGTGTAACATCTTGGCCCTAGAATCTGGTCACAAACGCAACTGTCTAGGGGCCCTTCGTCTCTTAACTATATATATAGTCACAATCACATGCGGTCACCTTCGCTTTCACCATCCGGGCACCAAGATATCATTATTTCTCATAATGTCTCCTGGTTTGTTTATACTAGGTCACATTCCATAATACATTAGAGTAAACATTAACAAACATGATAATCCAAAACATGGATAAACAACATAGGGATGATAAGCTAAATAGAATGAATCAACTTACTCATAACATCAATTAAATGTTGGCCCCATGGCTGAGGTTCATATGAAATAGTAAATACTTGGTTCAATGGCCTACTCTAATAAATAAATGAATGAATAAAGTGAAGTTGGTCCCATTGCCCTACAACTGATAAATAATGAGTAACTCTATTGCTACATAACCTCAACAGTAAGGTGTACTATGACTACAAAAATATTTGCTCCTTACTTGTCAATACAAGTGTCTTCAATGATTACCTAAAAAAGAGATTAGTGGGGTCAGCTCAAGAGCTCAATGGATCATGTGCAGTACATCTCGAACATTATTAAAGTCAAAAACATCAAACATGCAAACACTTATAAAACATTAAATGTTTCAAGCAATTCAATTGTTTAAGTTGTCACGAAGACCGAAAGGGATCTCTTCAGTATTCCCTTGTGTCTAAACTCTTGAAAGTAATGGCCCGAAGGCCAATTTTTCATCATGACACAACCTTAAGAGTGAGGTCTCACTCGATCCTTATACTATTGCCATAATAGCATAGATACTCACCAATGGTGGAAAAATACCCACAATGATACTAGACTGCTGCTACAGTATCCGTATCACTGCCTTGGTAGGTGGTTAAACTCTTGATCGTCTTTATTTGGTGACCACTAGCAAGCACATCAATATTATCATCATTATACATGTATACATCTGAAATGCAGATAATTCTTAATCATGCCTTAGGTCACATATATCATGCTACTCTACAACTAACATAGATGGCAAACTCATTGAGACAATACTAGATACATTGGAATCACATAACATGCTATCAATATATACTAAGCAAGCAGTCAAGCAAACAAGTGCCATTACATTCCTTGCATGCCTCTAATTTCATAGAAAAGTAAGCACACAATCATGCTTCATATTCGAGACTAAAATAATGTTACTTCGAGCCGCTTGTTCTTACTCTTGCCTTGATGGTTTGAAATCCTCAACCTAAGATTCACAAATCATTCTCTCAGTATTTGTTATACTTCTAATAGTATAAAGTCAAGGTATATCGATCTTCTAGTAATTTAGCACAAGGTCTGGGTAATAGGTCAAATTGATTAAATGTCATGTATTTCTACCCGTCAAACATCTCAGTGGAAGGGGAGAGTACCATAGTTGCTCATTTGCACGAGTGTACATGGCATGTAGGGTTCTGATGCATTACCATGACAATGTGACGACCCATATTTTTGACATTGGATTGACGGATCTAACATATATGTACTCTATGTACTTTCTGAAATTTTAATGAGAAAATACATAATTTTTTCCAATTTTTTCCAAATTTAGATTAATTATTAAAGAAAATAAAAATTAATTTGAGAAAATGCAATTTTAAGGAGAAAACACATGAAAATATTAGGAAAATGTGTTTTCTTGAGGAAAATAACCTTTAGGATTGATTTATAAATTTTTGGAATAATCATGGGATTTTTAGAATGATAAATGAAATTTTTTGGGAGAAAAATATTATTTCTGAAAAATTATTCAATTTTTGGAGAAAATAATTGAATAAATGATGAAATGGTGTACAATAGTGGCATTTTGATGGAAAATAATGAATTACACAATTTTTAATAATTTAGAAAAAAATATGAAATTTTGATATAAAATATGTATATATATTGGTATATGTATGCATATAAGGAAATAAGCAAAAAGGTAAAGGAAAAAAAAGAAAAAAAAATTTGGAGCAGCTTCAGCGCATGGGCCAAATGGCCCGTGCGAGCTGAAGTGGGTTGGGCCGCCAAGGCCCGACCGCTCCAAACTAGACGCAAGCCAGTGGCCCGTGCGAGATCGTGGCCCAAATCGTGGGCCGGTCCACATTCGGCCGACCCACGCGCCCAGATGGCCCATGCGCCAGAAAAAGGGGTCCAACCCCCCTTTGTTTGTCTTTTATGCAGGAATATTCAAATTTTAGGTGATTTTATTTGAATTTTGGGGATTTTTGACGAATTTCCAGCAGATTTTCTAGCAGAAACCATGGGAGCTCATGGTTTATGATCCATGGTTGTGGCCATCACTTCATGGCCTCCATTATGGCCAATAAATGCTACCAACTGGGCATCCAGCATGTGAGGTTGAGTGCCACCTAGAAGCCACATGTCACCCACATCTTTGCCAAGCAAGCACCCCCATGCGACAAAATGGCTTCTTTGAGCTCAAAGTCTAGAAATTTTAGATTTCTGTAGCAAACTTCCCTAACTTAGAACTTCCTCAATTCTCAACCAAATCTAGCAAACTATAGCTTGATTTGAAGCTAGTGCCACCACCTACAAAGTTCCACAAGTGGGTTGCCCAGTCTTGGAGTAGTCTGAAGTAGAAATCATCAAGAAGAGGTGATGTCCACACTATTTAAACCCAGAAAAACCAAAAAGCGTGTACTGAAACCACCTTTGGAGCTTTGGACCTTGACCATTTCCAGTTCCTTTTTGGAGGTAAAACTATTCACTTTCCTCATTTTCGTATGTTCTTTGATCTCCAAGAGTTAGAGAGCAAAAAATAGGGCCTTGTACATGATTTTTGGACGCTTGTAGTTGATTACTTACTCACTGTCACAGTTGTATAACAGAGACAGTTGGAGCAACCTTGGGAAAGCTCACTCTTGAACCATTCTAGGCACGTCCCTGAGGTAAAAATCCATCATTCTACTCCTTATCACGAGTATTCAAGTGTCCAAGTTGTAGAAACCATAAATTTAAATGTTTAATGTGTTTTATAAGTCATTGTTGCTAACTGTTAGACATATTGTTGCGACAGTGCCGACAGAAACAGTTTGGGACCAGAATAAGAGCTATATTTGGGACACCTAAAGGCACCCTTTTGGGCTGGGACCAGAAGCATTGTAGACCCCATAATAGAGGTTCGAAAAAGGTATAAAGACCTGACCTTGAGCCCTTGTGGATATGTTTTGTTACTCTTGCAAATATGCCATTATTATAGGGTGCTAGAGCAAATTCCTTGTGTTCTTTAGAATATAGCAGAATATTGGTGGAATGATAGACATGTTTTTGATGTTGCATGTTACTGATTTGAAGTGGTTGTGATTAATGGATGTGTTATGACCTGTAACCTGCAACTAGACACAAGAAAAAACCGATAGAATTGTGGTTTAATGAGGGAAAAGAACACTAGAAAGATAGTAGGATTTATAAACCAAGAACTTTTTTGCAATCTGGCTGAAAATTTTGAGATAAAATTTACTAACCAAACCTAGGTAGATTTAGTTAAAATTTGGTTCAGAGATCCTTAGATATATCTAGGAGTTTTCTACCAAATTTCAGGACATTTTGATGTGTGTAGCTAGGTCAATTAAGGCAAACAGTCGCTGCCTACCACAGGGTATACGGAATCTATGCAGTTTATGTTATTATACTTAGAAACCCTAGTAAATGATGTCCAGAAATTGTGATTTAAAATTTTGCAAAAACATTAGGAAGTCTAGAACAGTTCTGCAAAGTTTGGCGGAAATCCAATGAACGGCTTGCCCGCAAAAAAATTGGAAAAATGGTTGTGCAGATAGGGCCATAGGCTAAGGTTGTGCCTAAGTGATGGGAATGGGGAATGTTGACCCCTTTTTGCCCAATTGACTCCATGAAGACTAGAATTGACCCAGTGTGACTCTACTGACTAGCTAGGCCAGCAACTGATAAGTTGACTAGGGTTAACCACAATTGACTGAGGTCAATCAAATTGACTTAGTAACTAAGGCAAGGTGAACGAACATAGGGGACTATTCTTGACTAGGTCAAATAATTGATTAACCAATGATGTAGAATTAGAGTGAACCAAGTCCCACGTTAATGTTAAGAAGTTACGTCAATTTCACAGGACCAAGTACCAGCAGGATGCGATTGATCGCGAGAGGAGCACAGGGAGCGGAACATCCCTGTGAGTAGTGTTTTTAACTCATTCCTTAGAGCTTGTTATTCTGTGCATTATGAAAATGAGATTACATATTGTGATGAATCTGTATTCTTTTAAATGGGTTTTAAATGAAAAGTGCACCGAGTTTCGAGGTCCGAGAGCACAGGGTTAGGATGAGTTGTGTCGGTCTCTCATACGACCCTGATAGGTGACCACCTAGCATAGAATGCCCGCCGAGGGGGTTCTGTGGGCCTTCGACGATGGCAACAGCAATAAAACCTAATCGGGCCGTCATAATAAGGCAACGACAATAAGTCTTTGTTGGTTGTTAAGATGATGGCAACGGCAATAAGAACTGATCGAAGTCAACACAATGCGCCTAACTGTCTACAACCCACTCGAGTGATTTTTAGGTGCCCTGGAGAGCTTACGAGCCTTGGAAAATGTTTTCATTATTTAACTATTTTTTAATGAAGGTGCACAACTGCATTATGAATTTAAATTGTATTTACTGTTGCATTCACTTGCATAAGGCTATTGCTCATGCATTCATGGCACATGTTTTAATTGTGGAATACTTGTTTTAAATTTGAATTAGACTACATTACTCACTGAGCCACCGTGGACAATCAGAATCACTACTCTAACTTTTCAGGTTCTTCAGCAGTGGATAAGGGCAATGGAGTGGTCATCGCATAAAGTTGCATTCCCTTACTCTTTTTGGTAGGACTTTCTTATACTTCCTTTTCTGTTGTTGTATTTTAAGGGTTAGAACCTATGTATAGGAATGAGGAAAGCTTGTATATAATGGATAATCACTCCCATGCTACACATGTCATAATGAACCGTTTTGGATAAATATCAAGTTCTTATTGGTGTTCGTGTGTTAAATTTCCTCTGCATCCCTTATGATTACTCTGAAAGTGTTTGATGTGGTGTTGTATGTTGAGGTTTAACAGTGTCTTGGCAAGCTTGGCTTGCGGGCGGGTGTGTTGGGACACTGTGCCAGTCGGCTCATCCTTCATCCTAGGGAAGGGGTCCCAACAGGCAATGTGAAGCATTGCTGCCAAAATAGGTTATTCGTGCTACCGGGGTCATGTATTGGGGTAATCTATGTGCATTGTATGTTCAACACTGCATAAATCACAGTTCTTACATGAAAACATGAAGCGGGGATGTCGGGATGTGTTACCGTGGTAGTCTGAGTGTTACCGAATAGTCCCATGGTTTTTAATCGCATTACCATGGTAACATGAAGTGTTATTGATAATGAACAGTACACTACCATAGATCCTACAATGGTAGTCAAGATGTTCTCCGAGAAACTGCACTTTTGTGTATTGTTCTCGCTTTTCGACGCATTACACTTTGACACTCTAGGATTCTATCATTAGAATATGAATCATAATGACTAAAAGAGTGTTATACCTTAATTCGTTTTGTTGCTTTTTTCATTCACCTCCCCAAAACTTCTCAAATGGTTCTAGGATTCTATGACATAGCAGAGAGTGAAAACAATGGATTAGCATTGTTATTGTTGATCCTATTCGAAACACAACACAACATAGAACTTGTACAATCATCTAAGAGATGTTTTTTTTACCTTGTGATGTATTTTGGCATGGATCTAAAATTTCAATATGAGGCTACAACATTCTTTCTGTGTTGTTCCTCTCCTATTTTTATGTGAGGCTATTGAACAAAGAACGAGTGGTGGAAACCCAATCTAGAATGCGTGGAAAAGAGGAGAGAGTTGCAGAAAATGGCTAGGGTTTGTTTTGTGAGTAGAGATGAGCAGTTGTGAAGTGGGACAGTCCAATTAGGTTTCTCTATGTTAGTATATATATATATATATATATATATATAGTGTGTTACCACAGTACTCCAAAGCACTTCCATTTTTGGTTCTCAATCATAGTATTGCAGTCTTGTGACCTAGTACTGTGGTACCATAACCGTGCCCAAATTTTTGGGTTTTCAATCGTAGTGCAGGGTAATGATTTTCATTACTGTGGTAATGCAGGTTGTTTTGTGCTTTGTCCATCTTTTCATTGCTATTTTTATGACTTTGACTTCTGTAACATTTTTGTACACTTTATTTGGAGTAACGATGCTTGTATTATTTTACCATGGGAAGTTTATAATTATTTTGTTATTTTTACATTAATAGAAATCTCCGCAATTATTACGAACTCTTGGGGTATTACAAGCAGTACCCCCAAGCACGACCTAGCTATGCTAGAGAGGAGTAGATGGAGCAGGCCAAATGACCAAGCTTATGTTTCCATTATAATTAGAAAAGACATATAACAAGGTTTTGTTTTACCAGAGCCCCAACTCCTCATCACTAATATCAGTAGCAACATCAACAATATAATCAAGGTAGGGGACAAAATGGTCATCCTCAAGTTAGACACTAGCAGCAACCCCAGCAGAATGATAATCAAAACTAGGGACAAAACTACAATAAAAACTAGGTCTATGAAGAAATTTATGTAGAGTTTATACAGTGGAAGTTACATTTCTATTATTTAACATGGCTTGGAAATTCTTGCTTGATTCAGGTGATACTAAAATCTTTTATTGGTGAACAGTAAGTGGATAGGTTACGACTTATAACAAATACTTTGCTTATAATTTGAATGTATCCATACCTATAGGGACTATAATGACCACAAAAAGAATATGTAATTGTGACATTAGATTTGGAGATAAGTTGATTTTTGCCAATCTCTGTGTACTTTTATTTTATGGATATGATGTAATATTAGAGATGGATTGCTTGACCTGATATCGAGCACAAATTGACTATCCAAAAAGAAACATTGTCATTAGGAGATACTTTTAGAATCAATGCTGATATGCAGAGGTTACCAAGAAGTCTGATGACAACAAAGGTAAACTACATAAGTTAGAATGAAAATTTCAAGAATTTATTAGAAGAGGACACTAAAGAACAAAAGGTGATTCAGGATTATGTAAATATATTTCTAGATGACATGTTAAGACTACCATCGCATAGAAAAGTAGAATTCAAAATTGAGGTTCACCCTGAAACCAATTGTAACAACCCAGCCCCCCGAATCTTGTCAGGTACGCCGCTAACTGGGCGTCGTCATCTCTCACCTTGGTATAAAATCAAGCCAAGTGATGCAATCACTCCTACTTACCATATTTAAAAATGGGTCGTTACATATGTTTTTTTCTTTCTTCATCGTATCATCATAATACAATATTAGAGTGTGAAAACATAAACAACATTATCATGAATGATTTAAAATAGGGATGGCATGTATACAAATAGTAACATGATTAAATTCAAAGAGGAAATAAAATACTCAGATCTTGTGCCTAAGTTCACCTGAGTTAAATAACTCATACCTAGCCCCATAGTCGAAGTCAATAATTAAAATGATCAAACATGAATTAAATATGGGTCACATGCCCTACAACTGATAGACAACAAGTACACTACTCCTGCACAACCTCAATAGTGAGGTGTATCATGACGACAAAAAATTCAGCTTATCACTTGTCAATGTAAGTCTCTTCAAGGGTTACCTGGAAAGAAATTAATGGGGGTGAGCTTGACAGCTTAGTGGATCTTACACAAAACATCTCGAGCATTATAATAGTAAAAATACCAATATGCAAGCACTTGTAATGCATTAAATGTTTCAATGATTCAATTAGTTAAGTTAACGTTAAGACCGAAAGTATTTCTTCCTTGACATTCCAACTTAGGATCAAAGTACTCAATGTAACGCCCAAAGGTCCATTACAAACTTGGAATCCTAACTTAGGGTTGATGTCTCACTCGATCATCAAACCAAAGAGTGAAGTTTTACTTAGACTCACAATCCCGCTTCAATCACAGACTCGCTTAGGGCTAGGAATACCCATGATGATGCTAGACATAACTGCAGTATCTTCATCATCGTGTCGATACATGGTTCATTCACTTAATCATCTTAAATTAGTAACCACAAGCATTTTCACAATTTCAATATCCAATATACATGGCAGTGGATATTAATAAACAATTCGTCATACTTATAGTCCGATCAGACATATTATTCATTACATTGCATGCATAGCATGGATTCTAAATTGTATTAGACAATCATACAAGGTGTGGCATGCTATGAATCCACAAAAAGGCAACTAGATATTCATATGAGACACACATTCCTAGCATGCTTCTAAACAATAAATAATGATAAACACACAGTCATGTTTCATATTCAAACCAAAATAATGCTAAAGAGTTTTAGGTAGTCACTTCAACTTGTTATTATACTTGTAGCGTTCTAACTCTCGTCTTGATGGTTACAAATTTTCAACCTAGTAGTTTAACATGCAAATCCCCATTAGTATACATGTTCATACTATTCTGAACTCCTAAAATCATTACTAAATGATCTATATGATATATGATATGCAAGTAGGTCATAATTGTCAAATACTGTGGTGGTTTGGGCAAGAAAGTTGAAGTTTTCATCATAAAGTGATAAGCTACAGTGTTGGGTTCTCATAAATTGCACTATTCGTGTGTTTCTTATATCCTCTTGCACAAGGGACTTTATGCATTGTTCTTAGGATCTAAAAATATGTATTTAAATGGATAAAAGGTTTTATACCTAGGTTCCATTTGTTGCTCCGTTCGTTCGCCTCGCTGGAATGTCGCAAACAGTGGTTTTAAGGTTCTGTGGTGTACAAAGAACAAAAGTAGTGCTTAATTGTCATCACAGTTGATTGCATTTGTGGTAGATCATAAAAAGAAACTTACACAATCCTCTGAGAGATAGTTCTTACCTTACAACACATTCTGGCACAAATTATGGTTCTACTACGAGATTGCAACGTTGTTGTGCAGTTTTTCCCTTAACGACGTTTGTGGGATCACAAGGAGAAGGTCGAATGGTGTGGACTAGACTTAGAAAACATGCATGGGAACAAAAAGATCGACTGTCAACATTAGAGTTATATTCTAAGAGGAGTGTATGAGACGTCAGGATGAACAATTAGGGTTTTTTTGTGCACATTATAATATATAGACAACTCGATGCCTTAACCTCCATTTCTGGTTTTCAATTGCAGGACAACAGTCTTTGGTCCAAGGACTGGAATCCTATGTTCTTACCATAATTTTCATGATTTTTTATCGCAGGACCACGATCCTCTTAACCTAAGACCGCAGTCCTCACACAGACCATTTTCTCATGGACTTATATGCAAGACCGCACTCCTCCAAGCTGAGACCACGATCTCACGGGTCGCCCAACTAATTGACGCAAGACTACAGTCCTGATTTGGGGACCGCAGTCTACGATGTCTTTTTTTCAATGCTAATGGAATTAGCATTCTTTGGGGTATTACAATACTATCTCTCTTAAAAGAACTTCACTCTCAAAATTAAAGAGTGATCACACACCTAAACAATGCTCTCAGGTCAAGTGTTCTTGGTGAAAAGGTTTGAGTACTTCATCCACATTCCATTCTCTAACTCCCAAGTAGCCTCTTCTAGGTTATGGTATCCCCACGGAACCTTGCCTAGATGTCATTGGTTCTGAAACTCTGCACTTTACTACCAAGTATTATGATGGTTGGTTCTTCGTAAGTGGCAATGTCTTGGAGATTGACTTCTTCCCAATGTATGATGTGAGAGGGCTCTGGCTCATACTTTCGCAACATCGATACATAGAATATGTTGTGGATCAAGGACATTCTATTAAGTAGGTCCAGCTCATTGGCACACTCGCCAACCCGTCTAAATAGTTCAAACGGACGGATGAATCTTGGTGATTGTTTCCCTTTGATCCCAAAACATTTAATCCTCTTCTAGGGGTTGATCCTCAGGAATAGTCTAGTCAATCACCCTCTCCAAACTCTAGAGGTCTTCTCCTTTTGTTTGCATAAATCTTCTGCCTACTCTAAGTTGTGGTTAACCTTTTTCATATCTATTTCACCTATTCATTCATCTTCTGTACTAGGTTTGGCCCTATGAGTACATGATCTTCAAAGTCTACCCAGCATGATAGAGATCTGCAGGGTTAGTCGTAGAGAGTTTCACATGGAGCCATTTTGATACTCGCTTGGTAATTGTTATTATAAGCCAATTTCACTAAGTGCAAGTATTTGTTCCAACTACCCTTGAAGTCAAGGACACATGCTCTATCTTCTAGTATCTATGTCACTCTCTCAGACAGTCCATTTGTCTAAGGATGGAATGCAATACTCATGGTAAGTCTACTGCCCAGTTCCTTCAAAAGTCTTTGCCAAAATTGAGATGTGAATTTGAAACCTCTGTTTGACACTATGGCCTTGGATATACCTTGTAGCCTCACTGTTTCCTTAACAAATAGTTCTCCCAGTTTTTCAACTATATCTATAGATTGGATGGGTAGGAAATGAGCTACCTTTGTGACACAATCTACAATCACCCTTACTGTGTCTTCATCCTTTTGGTTTCTAGGTAGGTTGTTCATTGCAATATCATCCCAGTTCCATTTTAGGATCAGAAGTGGATGCAACATCCATGAGGGTTTCTTGTGCTCGGCCTTTACTTTCTAACAGGTCACACATTTAGAGATATATCTGGTTATGTCCCTGTTCATGCCTCCCCACTAGTAAGTCTTCTTAAGATTTTGGTACATCTTGTCATCTCCTAGATGCATCGTGTACTTGGCCTAATGAACTTCATCCAGTATGGTCCTTCTACTCTACCCACTCTCTAGTACACAGTATTGATCTCCAAGTCTCAAGGTACCTTTGGCATCAACTCTAAAATCAGTATGTTTGCCTTGTTTGACACCTTCTGTCAGGTCTACAAATTATTTATCGTGTTTCTACTTATCTATAATCATCGTAGCAAGTTTGGTTGGTAAACCAATGCACATAAGTGTTACTTCTTCCCGTCTGAATTTACCTTCAGATTGCTATCATTGATCAGCTGATACATTTGCCCTTTTTTCTTCATTCATCTTATCTAACTTTCTGCTAAGGGCATCGACAACGACGTTATCCTTTCCTAGATGGTAGTGGAGTTGGAAATCATAATCCTTCAAAAACTCCATCCATCTTCATTGTCTCAAATTCAACACCTTTTGAGTATAGATGTACTTCAAGCTCTTATGGTCTGAAAATATGTCGAATCTCTCTCCATATAGATAATGTTTCCAAATCTTTAAGGCAAACACAATAGCAGCGAGTTCAAGGTCATGCATGAGATAGTTTTGCTTATGGATTTTTAGTTGTCGAGAAGCGTAAGTAATGCCTTTTCCCTCTTGCATCAATACAACACCCAACGCATTCTGTGACGTATCTGTATACAGAATGTACCTAACACCATGAGAAGGGGTAACCAAAATTGGAGCTGAAGTCAACCTCTTCTTCAATTCTTAGAAAGATTCCTCGCACTTCTCATCCCATATGAACTTCTCTCTTTTTCTGGTCAGCTTAGTCATAGGCCCAGCTAACTTGGAGAAATCCTGAATAAACCTTTGATACTATCCTGCCAAACCTAAGAAGTTTATGATTTTTATCATTGTTTTTTACTGCTTCCAATTAGCTACCAACTCCACTTTGTTTGGATTAACTAATATCCCTTCGGCTAAAACCACGTGGCCAAGAAACTTAACCATCTTTATCCAGAACTCATACTTGCTGAACTTAACATACAACTCATTTCTCCTCATTGTGCCCAGCACAATCTCCAAATATTCTACATGTTCAACTTCTAATATGGACTAGATTAGGATATCAGCTACAAATGCTACTACGAACTGATCTAGATACTATTAGAAGACTCTGCTCATTAGGTCCATGAATGCAACTGGAGCATTGGTCAAGCCAAACGACATCACTATGAACTTGCGCATATCAAGTCTCGAAGGTTGTTTTATGAATGTCTGCCTCCCTGATCCTTAACTGGTGATAACCTAACCTCATCTCAATCTTGGAAAAATGAGTGGCTCCCTTCAACTGATCGAACAGGTCATCTATCTTGGGTAAAGGATACTTACTCTTTATGGTTACTTAGTTGATCTTCCTTTAGTCAACACATAACCTCATTGAGCCATCTTTCTTCTTCACAAATAGTACAGGTGCTCTCCATGGTGATTCACTAGGTCTAATGAATCCCTTTTCATGGAGTTCATCCAGTTGTACCTTGAGTTCAATTGACTCTGCTGCCACCATTCTATAGGGAGGAATGGTTAAAAGATTCATGCCTAGTTGCAGTTCCATTTTGAACTCTACTTGTTTATGTAGTGGTAGTTCAGGTAAATCATTTGGAAACACATCTAGATACTCCTGCACTATAGGTATCTCTCGAATATCTTTTGGGTCCAAATTTCATCATCCAAAACTTGTGTGAACTCCTCCTTTTGCCTTAAGTAATGCAGCATAATGGTCGTAGGACTTCGAGGTATTCTCTGCATAACCCTCTTGACTTTTACTAGCTCACCAGATGGTATAATCAAGGTGATTCTCCATCTTAGGTAGTCAATCTGAGCCTGGTATTGGGTTAACCAGTCTATGCCCAGTATTACATCATAACCATGGAAAGGTAATACTCTAAAGTTGGCAATTGTTAATTTATCTCCAAATTTCAACTCACACATACATGTTTTTTAGGAAATCACTATAGTTCTTATGGGAGTAGATACATGTAATGGTTCTGGTCGTGTGGATGTCACCAGTTGTAATCTCCTAACTAGTTCTTTTGACAAAAGGGACCTAGTGGCACCTGAATCAAACAAGATTTTAACAACAATAATAAATAGTAGGAATATATCTTCACCAACTGGAGCTAGGTCCGCTTGTGCATTCTCGATAGCAAACACTTGGGTTTGATTCTGTATACCCTGCTGCTACTTTTGTTGGGGTTGCCTCTATTGCGATTGTTGTCCACGTCCACCTTGGTTCCTGCCTTGACCACTATTCTGCCCCTGGATCTATTTCTATGGTCCTTGGTTCTGATAGTCCTTGGCAAGATGTCCCTTCTGTCCATAGTTGTAGCACGTTTCTTTTCTCCAAACCTATTGTTTATCAACTCTACCCTGAGTCTACTACCTTTGAGGCTAATTCCAATTTTATTTCTTTTGGTTCTCTTGGAACTCTCTACCATTGCTTGGTCTTTTGCCCTTGTTTCTCAACGTCTGCTCGAGCTTGACCTCTTGCTCCATCAGTATTGTTTTCTCTACTACTTCTTTATAAGTCATCAGACCCATTGAACTCACCACTCTGCAAATCTCAATCTTCATGTTGTTTGCAAACCTGCAGGCTTTCATTTTCTTGTCCATGATCAGTTCAAGTGCATATAAGGTCAAGTTAGTGAACTTGGCCTCATATTCAGATAAAGTCATGTCTCTCTAAGTTGACCTAATGAACTCAAACTCCATCTGTACTTATGTAGCTTCTAAAAAGAATTTCAAGTAAAACACCTCTCTGAGTTCTTCCTAGTTCATATATTGCACATTGGTGTTTAGATTTGTCTTTAGCATCCGCCACCAAATCCTAGCTGGTCCCTTAAATTGGTGTGTGGCCAGCGCAACTTTGCATGGTCCTGTAGCCCTTAACACATATAGGTGCTCATCTAATTCTTGGTACAAGTGATCAGTAGCCATACTGTTAGATGTACCATCAAATTGGGACAGACAGACTTTCTATAGCTCAATCAACATTTCCTTCTGCTCGTTGTCCTCAATTTCTTCCTATGCCCTCTAACGAACTGGAAGTTCTAGCATGGGCACCGATTGCTGTACCGATATCTGCTCTTGGGATGGGGCCTGTATCTGCAACTTTGGTGCCACCTGTGCCTGCGTCTGTGCTAACAACAATATTCTCATGATCTACTCAGTGACCCATCTAGTAATCTCATTCCAAAACCTTGGAATCAACACAACTCCAACCTAAGCCTCAATCTAGTTAACCTGTGCCCCCTGTCCCTAGGGTTCAGTCTCATTAGATGCGGTAGCTCTTGTAGCATGTCTCTTGGATCTGACCATTTATCTCCAACCAAATATTCATTCGGTCATCATAAATTTATCGAAGAAATCCCATGTATATATTTAGAGCATTTATTTTCATCGCACTAGCATAACTCTAGATTCATGTCTCTATGTTCTCGTTTGTTCAATGGCCTATTGGTTTATGCTTTTAAGTCCACAATAAATTGTTCATTTTTGGGTACAGGATTTGGTCTCAAAATTTAAAACTATTAATCACCAATACATTGAAATTTTTCCACATGGGCATGGCATGTAAGCAAACACTCATACATACAGCCAGGCGTAGATTACAAACATCATGCTAGCATAGCAAGACTCCAAGCTTCCACCCCTGCCTCCGAGTTCAATTGTCCCATACCACTTTTGGCCATCGACATAGACTTCCACTCATAGGTCTCAATACATCCAACAATTTTGCAAATGTCTCGATTTCTAAGACCTTCCAAGTCCCACTGCACTTAACCGTCCCATACCAACCAAGCATAGGAAAACAAGTTCATCCAAAGCCATCGATCACTCACCAAACATGGCCTATCAATCTCTAAGTCTAGGATTCTTTCATACTCCTGAATTCCTATGCATCCCCTACCACATAGAAACCAACGATATTGTATCCTCCTGATCTCGTGTCCTGACCAATCAAGTGTTTCGTTTTACACATTATTGGTTTCTAGCTTATGTCCTAAAAGCTTTTATTTATGATCCACTGTGTCATATAAGGTATTTCCCTAGACCTAAGTATGCAATGTCTTTACTATCCAACTCCTCCATAGGACTTGTAGTTCATAATCTATACACTAGACTCTAGTCTAGTGACTTACTGACCAAGCCACTAACTGACGAACTAATTGAGCTAGTGACTGAGCTATATGTGAACATCTCACTAAACTGGTATCACCTTTAGCCTCAGTCTAAACTTTTATTAAACTCTTTTCCACTGAGCTATTGACTAAGCTTTGATACCACTTTCGTAACACCTTGACTCCCGAATCCTGTCATGTATGCCGCCAACTAGGAATCTTTGTCGCTCACCTTGGGACAGAATCAAATCAAGTGATGCAGTCACTCCCAATTACCAAATTTGAGAACGTGTCATTATTTATGTTCTTTTCTTTCTTCCTCATATCATCCCAATACAATATCAGAGTGCGAAAACGTTAAACAACACTATCATGTATGATTTAAAATAGGGATGGCATGTCTACAAACAATAACATGATTAAACTCAAAAAGGAAATAAAATACTAGAATCCCATACCTAAGTTCAACTTAGTTAAATAACTAATACCTGGCAATGGCCAAAATCAACAATTAAAATGACCAAACATGAATTAAATACAATTCCCATTCCCATGCCCTATTGGATCTTACACAAAACATCTCGAGCATTATAATAGTCAAAATACCAACATGCAAGCACTAGTAATGCATTAAGTGTTTCAACGATTCAATTATTTAATTTAACATTAAAACCGAAAAGATTTCTTCTTCAACATTCCAACTTAAGTTTGGAGTACTCAATGTAACACCCGAAGGTCTGTTACACACTTGGGACCCTATCTCGGGGTTGATGTCTCACTCGATTATCAAACTAGGGAGTAAAGTCTCACTTAGACTCACAGTCCCATTTCTATCAAAAACTTGCCTAGGCTAAGAATACCCACAAAGATATCAGACTTGACCACAATATCCTCGTCACCGCGTCGATATGTGGTTCATTCACTTAATTGTCTTAAATTAGTGACCACGAGTATTTTCACAATTTCAATATCCAATATATATGGCCATGGATATAAATAAACAATTCATCATGCTTATATACATCAGACACACTATTCATTACATTGCATGCATAGCATGAATTCTAAACTGTAATAAACATTCATGCAAGTTATGGCATGCTTCTAAACAATAAATAACGATAAACACACAATGATGTTTCATATTCAAACTAAAATAATGCTAAAGAGTTTTAGGTAGTCACTTCCACCTGTTATCATCCTTGTCGCATTCTAACTCGCATCTCGATGGTTACAAATTTTCAACCTAGTAGTTTAACATGCAAATCTCTGTCAGTATAAGTATTCGCACTGTTCTTAACTCCTATAATCATTATTAAGTGATCTACATGATATATGATACGCAAATAGATCATAATCGTCAAATATTGTTGTGGTTTGAGGAAGAAAGTCGAAACTTTCGTCATTATCACGGTGTATGAGGTTATCACCGCAGTAAAGCAATAAGCTACAATGTCGAGTTCTTAAAAATTACATTGTTCATGTATTTCTTATTTCTTCGTGCAAAAGGGACTTTATGCATTGTTGTTAGGATCTAAAAATACATATTTAAATGGATAAAAGGTTTTTATACCTAGATTTTGTTCGTTCGCCTCGCCGGAATGTCTCAAACAGCAGTTCTAAGGTTTTGTTGTGCACAAAGAACGAAAAAGTGTTTAGTAGTCGTCAAAATCGATTGTATTCGTGGTAGATCATAGTAAGAAACTTAAACAATCCTCTGAGAGACAATTCTTACCTTACAACACATTCTGGCATGGATTATGGTTCTATTACGAGACTGCGGAATTCTTGTGCAGTTTTTCCCTTAACGGCGCTTGTGGGATCTTAAGGAGAAGGTTGAATAGTGTGGGCTAGACTTACGAAACGTGTGTGAGAACAAAAAGATCAATTGTCGACATTAGGGTTTTGTTCTAAGATGAGTGTGTGCGAATGCAGGATGAATGATTATGACAATACTATCCCCCTTAAAAGAATTTTTTCTTCAAAATTAAAGAATAGTCACATACTTGAATGATGCTCTCCAATCAGCTGCTCCTAATGAAAAGGCTTCGGTCTTTATC
>JAJIYU010005637.1:0-21946 GCA_030144865.1 Tinospora cordifolia
TTATTTTATATTATTTATTTTTATTATTTACTACTTATTTTTATTCTTTATTTTTTAAATAAACATGTTTTAATATATTTATTTCTTAGATTTGATATTTTTCTTATATTTTGTATATATTTAAAATTTTAATAATAAAATAATTATTTAAATTTTTTTGTGTATTTTTATTATTTATTTATTAATTAATAATTAAACGTAATATTGAGTAAATATGTGAAATAAAATTTATGTATAAAGATATATTTTTAGAAAAATAAAAAATAAATAAATAAGAGGTGAAAAGAAATATTCTGAGAATATTTCTTTTGGAGTAAAGAGTTGGAAAAGAAGTTACTATTTGGTGCTGAAGTAACTTCAAAATGGAATAAAATATAAAGTTAGGGTTGGAGATGACCTATGAGTAATATTCATACCTCCCCTGGTTTTGAGCAACTATAATTAGACCTTTGAAGACCTTATAAGGAACATCATTTTCTGGAGCCAATTATAAATTAATATTGTTGATGACTTTGTTTACTTCAGTCCAAGTGTCAAACAGTTCATACACTTACTACTTTCTTCTAAATGATTCAAACACAATTTTCGAAAGTTGAAAAAATTTTAGAACTGATAACGGGAAAGACTTTTTCCATGATAAATGTTTGAAATTTACTCTCGATTAGGGGATTCTTCATCAAAAAGACTTTTTCCTATACTCCCCAATGAAATGAGGTTGTTGAAAGCTAAGCATAACCATCTTCTTTGAGTTGTTAAGGCTTTCATGTTTCAACCCCACTTACCAAAAATTTGAGGTTGATTCCATTTTAACAGCCACTTACATCATTAGTAGAACACCCACTTCTACTCTTCAACCAAAAACTACCTATAAGATTCTCCATGGCAAACAACATGACCAAGATTCTCTCAAATATTTCAGGTGTTTGTGTTATGTCACAAATACACAACCACAAAAGGATAAAAATTTGCCCCTAGAGCTGTCAAATGTGTTTTCATTGACGATAAATTACTTCCTACTCAACATGCTTCCATTCCATTACCCATCTTTGTGGCCATCTCATTGAGGAGCCCCTTTTTCTATTCCAGTCAAATCAGCCCCTATACCTGATAATTCTTCTTCTCTAGTAAATTCTTGCTCTACTTCTAGTTCTTCTCGATTCTCCATTGTTACTTCCTCAACTATGATTCCTTCTATTCCCACTAGACAAGTACTGGGATAAGAAGACAACCAGCTTGGTTAACTGATTTTGTCTCCAATATCATTCATCAATTTCCATCATCTCCAATACCATCTTCTTCAGCTAATATTAGACCAGATTTTTCTGCTACCTCTTCTCCACATATAACTAACACTTCTCCTTTTATTAATTTCCTTTGTTTCTTCCACCTATATAGCCTGTTTAGACAACACATCCTCTTCAAAAGAACCTATTTCATACAATCAAGCTTGTCCACACCCTAATTCAATTGATGCTATGAATGAGGAGCTACATGCTTCGGGAAAAATCCTAATAGGGAGTTGACTTCCTTACCTAATAAGAAGAAAGCTACTGGATCTAACGGGGTTTACAAGATTAGATTGCATCTAGCGGTACCGAAGATAGATTTAAGGCAAGATATGTGGCAAAGGGACATAATCAAGTGGAAGGTGGAGACTATTTCAATAGTTTTCTCCCATTGCTGAAAGTAGTTACTATGAGACTTTTCTTAGCTATAGCTTCTGCTCAAGTTTGGTCGATTCACCAATTGAACATTAACAATACTTTTTGCATGATTTTTTGAACAAAGAGCTTTATTCAATTTCTCCACAAGGTTATTCCAAAGCTAAGTCAGGAGAAGTGTGCAAACTCAAAAAATCGTTGTATGAATTAAAACAAGTTTCTAGGCAACGTAATCAGGAATTTACAACACAATTTCATCACTTCAGTTTCATCGGTCTGCTAATGATCATTGCATCTTCGTTAAGTAATCCAATGGGTCTATTTTCGTTTTACTTGTTTATGAGGATGAGATTTTACTTAATGGTGCAAACGAGGAGGATATGCTAGCTGTAAAGGATTTTCTTCATACGAAATTTACTAGAATTTGGGCTATTCCAAATACTTTCTAACAGTAAATATGTGAATTAAAGAAAGTATGATCTTGATATTATCCATGATGTTGATCTATTAGGGGCAAAACCTATTTCTACATCTTTGCACCAAGGCCAAAATTTTCACATGATATGGGTCCTTTATTCTCAGATTATTATAAATATAGAAGGTTGATTGGGAGATTACTTTATTTGGGTTTCACAAGACCAGATATGAGTCATGATGTTGATCAATTTATGCACGCTCATTGTCAAATCCATTAGGATTCTGCAATTGATGTTCTTAGATATTTCAAAGGGTATCTTCCAAAGCCTCTTCTAACCTTTAACCTCTTCCTCACAGGTGGAGGCATACTATGACCTTGATTGGGCTGCTTGAGTAGATACTCATGCATCTCTTTTACTGGGTTTTGCATTTTTACCAACCTTGCCCTAGTTTAGATTAAACAAGCTACTCACGTTCTTCAGCTGAAGCAGAATATGGAAGTATGGTAACCATTGTTTGTAAGTTGCAAAGGATCGCTTATCTTCTCCAAGATATTGCTTCTCCTTCCACTCTACCAATATCACTTTGGTGCAATAATCAGGTTGCTACGCATATGGTTGCCAACCCGGTTTTTCATGAGATATCTAAGCATTTGGAGATCAATTATACCTAGGTTCAAGGCCAGTAAAAGTAAGGACTTATTCTAGCATAATATGTTTCATCCAAGTTCCAGCTAGCAGGTTTATTCACCAAGTTTCTGTCTTCCTCTTGTTTTTCCAATTAGTCATCCAAGACAGACTTGATTATTTTCATCAAGCCACAACTTGAAGAGGAGAAGGATGGAAAGCTACTTGATTAATTAGCCAATTCGTATTCATAAATTTAATTAGTCATCATTGAAAAAGTTTAGCATCTTGTTATAAATAACAGAGTAGGGCTTGGAGTTATATCCTTGCTCATATGCATCTGCAGGTGTTGGACATCAATAACATATAAGGAAAAATTTTTCCTCAAAATACAATTGTTGTGTGATTGTTCTCACAGGTCCAAGTTAATAAATATTGCTCAACTGCATGTATTGTTCTGTTCATACCATCTATCCATCAATAAGATTACGGAGCTAAACCTAACATCTCCCATGCCATTGTTCCAAGTAAGATAGTTCCCCTTTATGAATATAAGGAGTTAGAAATGAAATGAAATGCCACAAGTACCAGAGAATTATATCACCTACATTTCCATTTAAAGAGGACTAAGGGCATCTCCAACCTTTTACACCAATGGTATAGTTTTTACACGACTTTTGTGTAACGAAAACATCAAACAACAACTACATTTCCAACCTGTTTACAAGTTTCTGACAACATTAACATTCTTTATTTTTATATTATTTATTTTATCACAAACACTATTATTAAAAACTAAAAAATAAAAAACCCATGCCACCATACCAATATGGTGAGAGAAAATGGCCATGGGTTAGCGATGCCCTCCAAAAGCTCATCCCACTTTCGAATTCAACAAATGACTACTTACTATCAAATACCTTCCTTTCATTCCATACGGAAGATAATAAGCTTACGCAAGGTTTTCTAGTTAAAAGCTCAGTAAGGGAAGCTACGAAGGGCATACTTGTCTCTAAGAATTATTCAGTAACACGGAAGCAACAACATTTCGAGGCTTCAATTTCAATTTTTTTAGCATAGCTACTCCAACTCTGTCCTAAGCAACCACTAAAGAAAAAACTTCCACCTGATGCATAGGAACACTGAACAGGCATACCTAGAATCCGAACTTGCTTACCTGACATTCTCAAAATCCTCGCCATCACCCTCGCCATCGCTCGGCGGCAGCGCATTCATATCCAGAAGCCTAACGCCACTCCGTTTGGGCCCCGAAGAAATTGCCCCCAAAGGCCAGCGCTTGCTACTACCACCACTCCTCAAACAACCTCCACAAACCCAATCCTCCAAAATAACCGCTTGACGCGACCTCATCCCCGCGCAACTCAAATGAAACCATCGCTCGCAACCATCGCAAACGACTACCCCGCCTCTAGCCTCAATGCGCCCGCACACGCACGGAACATTGCGCGCGTCGGTCGGCAGCTCCGCCGGCTGCCCCGCCGCCGGCTTAGGGTTCCCGTGGATTCTCCGGACGACTTCATACGCGTCGAGAACCGGCGACGGCGGTAGGGCTTCGCTGGACGGGGACGAAGGGATCTCGTTGAGATCGATTTGGAAGAGGAAAACGCGAGAAGTGGAAGAAGATGAAGATGAAGCAAAAGGCTCGTGTTGTTGTTGTTGCTGCTGCCGCTGCTGGTGCTTCGCATCACTTGTAGTACTGCCGGTCGAAGCCATTAGAGAAGAAGACGAAGGAGAACGAGGTTTTTCGATTCCGTCTCCGATTTCGCTATTCCTAGCATTTTCGCCGCGGATTTCTTGAAAGATCAAGCAGCTGAGATTTAAGTAATAGAAAACACAAAATTCGGGGGAAAATAGAAAGGAAAGAGAAGAAATCGAAGAATGAGCGAACCCGACCGAGTGCGGGTGGGGCGAACCGTAGCGTGTTTTTGTATGTTACGACTTGTGAGTTCTCGGTTTGGTGAGAGATAAGAGAGAGAGAGGTACAGAGTTACGAGAAAGCCCATGGAGAGAGGCGGGGGCGCTGCGTAGACGGAGGGGTATGGTAGGGAAAAAAAATCCTTTTTCTTTTTCTTTTTCTTTTTTTTTTTTTTCCTTGGGAACTCCCTAAAAAGTGGTCAAAAGGTTTAGGTTGGCAAGTGTGTCTCGTTTTTCCGTGCTTTTTATAGGAGTGGTATGGATTGCGAAGGGTTTGTGTGTGCGCGTGCTTTTTTTTTTTGTTTTTCGGGTATTGTTTGATGATGCTTTATTAATAAGTTGTTGGTTCGAACCAGTTGATGACGATTGTGATGTTGTGGATGGTCTTGGTTGTTGTTGCAGCAAGTGAGAAATGGAAGTAGCCATCCCACGGTACAAGTGGCTGGTCGATTAACCATTGGAGTGTTGAGATTGAGTATCATAATTATGTCTTTGTTTATTTAAAATTTTGTTTTAAGGAAAATAATTATTAAAAAATTATAAACAATAATTTTACCTGACTTTAAAAATAATGATATTACTTGTTATAATTTAAGATATAGTAAAACAACTTCAATTTTATGTATAAAAAATTAAAAAAATTATTGATGACAAAATGATAATTTTAGCGTATGTTAAAAGTTGTTGAAAACATGTACGTAAATATTTTATATCGATGTTGTTTATTTTTTGGATTAGATAACATAATCTTTCAGTTATACTGTACTTTTTTAAACAATACTGAACACGGCATAAAAGCGCTCAAATGTGTGACAATGTTTGTCAAGCCATCTTCCATCGCAACTGTGCTTAATGCTACTAGCTTGCATTTGAAAACAACTAATTCATGTTTATATATAAATAAATTAAGCTTATTTCCATTTACTATTTTTGAGAGGTGTGCACTTGTTCTTTTCTTTCATATTGTGGCAAGCTTTGCAAAGTAAATAAATAGCTTTTCATATAATCAACCAAGGAAGTCCCCACGCTAAAGAGTGAAGTGACAATGATCTTACTGAAAAACCTTTTTTTTTTCAAGTAGCAAACTGTCTCTCAATACTATTTAAAAGATTTTGAGACAAGCTTTTGTTGTTTCTATAGAATAATTATCCTTCAAGATTCAATAATTTCCTTCTTTAAAAAAAAAAGGAACAATTCAATCACATTAATATTTGAACCAATATTGCTTTTAACACCCCAACCCCAACTCCGTGGACCAAACCACACAGTGGGTCAAGCCGTGTTATTTTTACAAGTGACTCACACTTGACTTTTTAGTTCTTTTATCTCAAGTCTTATTAAACATTAAGAGTACTCAACTCAATTAAATAAATATAATTTAACAAGACAAATCCAAGAGATATAAAAGAAATCCTTAATTTTATTCAATGAATAAAAGAGGGGAGAGTACATAACTCATATTCAAACTACTGCAGAATATTCAAAATTGGACAACATGCCCTTACATTTAAATAGAAACTTTCTTATAAAATATCTTAATTATTGTCATGCTTCTTTAATATGATCAATTCCCTAAAAAAGGTAAAATAGAAGGGTGAGCACAAAGCCCAATGGATCATTGTAAAATAACTAAATTATTATTTCAAATCAATAAGACATCCAAATCAAATACTTATAAACATTAAGTGATTCAAACAATTTATTAATTTCAGTTGTAAATTAAACTAAAATGGGTCAACCTTGATGTTTTTATAAAAATAACTCCCTTAAGTGAATTACGTCAAATTTTATTGGACTTATGGTCTCACCCATATTTCAATTATTTTGGGACCTTACTCATGTGAACTAGTCACATGTAAAGAACACCCACAGTAATCCCTATAGATCATTGTGATAGTATGTGTTTCTTATCATTAATCATAAACTAATCCAATAGATTTCGGCATGAATACTATATCGACATTAAAACATGGAAACGTCATGTTCATGTAACATACATCCAAAAATAAACTTAAGCATGTGAGCTCTAAGCATGACATAATTTTATGATGATTGAACATGTTAAACAGAAAGTAGAGCATGCTTAATAAATTAAACTTTAAAACATGCATGAACATCTCGTTAATTTAAAACAACAAAGTAGAAGTTTAGAAATCACTTCCACCTTCATTGAGCAATTCAATTGGAATGTTCTAAAATCCGGCAGCACTTTGTTACTCTAAAACACTCAAGAACACTGAAACTTCACGCAAGATCACTCAAGAACATTCAAAAATACTTAAGAACTAAAAAAGGTGCCAAGAGAGGAACTAGAAAAAGCAAAAGAAATCATATCAACTCTTGCTTTGGAATGAAGAGAATGAAAACATAGGGGATTGTTATATAAAGTTTTTCAAGCACTAGCAAACAGATTTGAGTGTGCTTACATAGCAATTTTTTATCTCTCTTGTGTGGACGTTTTGGCATGTGAGGGGTGAGTGTGCGCATAGTTTGGACAAGTGGGACCATGTAACACCCCACCTCCCGAGCCCTGTTATCCATGTCATCTGGCAGTCTAATTTTCTTCGATCAATAATCTTGGGTTGCTCAGGAGACTGACCCGTGCTACATTTTCTTCATCTTAAGCCCAAATCCATGAGAATTTCTATATACAATAGTCTATGTACAAAATAATTCGTGGCATTATAAACAAATAAATTATTTATTTATTTATTCTAAAATTCTGAGTACATGATCTTTTACAGTGGAAAAATAAATTTAAAGCTGAAAGAAATAATTTAGCTTGGGCCCACATGCCCTACAAATAAAAAATTCCTAATAACCTTCCACGTAGGCTGAATAATTAATTTCATTTGTTTATAATGCTACGAATTATTTTGTACATAGACTATTATATACATAAATTTTCATGGATTTGGGCTTAAGATGAAGAAAATGTAGCACAGGCCCGTCTCCCGAGTGTCCCAAGATTATTGATCAAAGAAAATTAAATCGTCAGATGACATGGATGATGGGGTTCGGGAGGTGGGGTGTTACAAAGGTGGTATCAGAGCCGCATCTGAGTGTAACGGGTGTACATCTCGAGGATGAAATGAGATCCAAGGGGGGTGGATTGTAATAATCTCACATCGGCTGGACTTCAGAGCTGAGACTTGGCTATGAGTGCATACGCGGGTGTTCACTAGTGTCGAGGCCTTTTAGAGGTAGTTTGAGTTTGAGTCTCTTCAAAAACAAAACCCCCACGGTGTGTCTGTGGCTAAGTGGGGACAATATTGTCACGTAGTGGGACCTAGTGTGTTACAGACCACTAGGGTTTCCTATTCATGTGTGAACACAAGCTTTGAGTCTTATTTAGTTTCTTTCTCATATGTGAACACAAGCTTTGAGTCTTGTTTAGTTTCTTTCTCATGTGTGAACACAATGTTCACTTGCTAATTTGGTTTAGGCGTCAATTTCACAGAGTTTCCTTTCTTTGCGTGCACAAACTTAGAATGACAACTTCCTATTTTAATTCCTTGGACAGTTTAGGGTTTCCTTCTTCTTGTGTGAATGTCGTTTGAGCATGTGCAAGTATGGAAGTTTTTTTGTCATTCTCTTGTGCATGATTTGGGACCACCTTCTATAGTTACCTATTTCTCTTGTGCGTCAAGATAACATAGGATTCTCATGGGAACTTCTGTTCTTGATTCCTTGGTGTGTTCATGAGTAACCTTTTAATATTGGAAACTTTTATTCTTTGTTTTCTTAATGTGCTTACAATCATCTTTTTAATATGGTTTAATAGCGTTTTGCGATTCTTTCGAATATGGATTAGCAAATATTTGGACATCCCTTTATGTGCATACGAAAATTTCTAAATCATTTTCTCGTGTATATATTAGGAACTTTCTTTTTTTTTCATCTTTCCTCATTCCTCTTCTTTTGGATGTCCCACCAAGTATGTGTAAATGTTTCTAATTTTCACTTGTTTCTATTTTGCTTCTCACAAAAACTTGCTCTTGACATGTTTCTAATTTCCTTCTTATGACACCCACATTGACAAATTAAATGAACTTGTTATGAATTACTTTCATTTATCATTTAGGACTCAATAATGTTGCACCTCAATTTTTATAAATTTATCTTTGTTTAATCTCATTTCATTATTCTCTTTTCACTAAGCCTTTTTGGAGCACATGGACCTCTACCAAATTAATTATACTTAAAATTGAAGGGAATCATTTTATTTCGAACAAATTTTTTAGGGTATTACAACCTTCCCTCCTTAAAAAGGATTTCATCTTCGAAATTTGTACACCTTTACTCGGGTGTTATTTCCTCAAGTATTTCTAGTAAAAAGGTGTGGATTCTTAGTCCTCATTTCACTTTTCAACTCCCAGGTGGCTTATTCTACTCCATGATGTTTTCAGAGAACTTTGACTATCTTTCGTCCTTGGGTTTTGTACCTTGTGATCAAGGATCATCACTACTGCTTCTTCATATTAGAATCATCTTCGACATCCACCTCGTCTCAATAGATTATGTGAGAGGAATTAGGTTTGTATTTTCTCAGCATCAATACATGGAAAATGTTATGTATCGATGACAATTGATTCAGTAGGTCTAACTCATAGGTGCACTCCCCGATCATTCTAAGAACTTCAAATGGACCGACGAATCTGGGCAATAACTTCCCTTTATATCTAAACCTCTTAATCCCTTTTTGAAGGCTTGTCCTCAAGAATACCTTGTCATCTACTTCGAACTCTGAGGGTTTCCTCCTCTTGACTGTATAACTCTTTTGCCTACTTTACGCTGTGGCTAGCCACTTCTGTATCTATTTGACTTGGTTATTCATTCCCTCTACCAAGTTTGGCCTAGTAAGCACATAATCCTCAAATTCAGCCCAACGGATTGGTGATCTACAAGGCCTTCTATAAAGATTTTCATACGAAGCCATCTTTATACTTGCCTCGCAACTGTTGTCATAGGCAAATTTCATCAGGTGTAGAAACTTGCTCCAATTTTCTTTAAAGTCTAGAACGCAAGACCTTAACATACCTCTAATGTCTGTATAACTTTCTCAGACTGTCTATCGGTCTAGGGGTGAAAAGCAGTACTCATAGTGAGTTTGGTGCCCAACTTTTCTGTAGACTCTGCTGGAACTGTAAAGTGAATCGAGAGTCTCGATCAGATACTATCGTCTTGGGTACACCATGAAGTCTTACTATCTCTTTCACATAGAGTTCTCTCAACTTATTAACTTAGTTTGTGGATCTAATTGACAGGAAATGAGACACCTTAGTGAGACGATCCACAATTACCCATACAATATTTTCTCCTTTCTAGTTCCTGGGTAACCCACTGACAAAGTCTATGACAATGTTATCTCATTTCCATTCAGGGATACAGAGGGTTTTCGATGTTCTACCGTCACTTGTTGACAACTTAAGCACTTAAAGACATACTTAACTACATCTTTCTTTATTCCTTGCCACCAGTAGATTTTTTTGAGGTTTTAATACATCTTGTCACCGCCAGGATGCATCGTTTACTTAGTTAGATGGGCTTATAAACATGGTATAATATTAGTACATAGTTCAGTAAAAATCATTGATTAACAACTATTAATATACCAAAAGTTGATATACAGTCAATATAACATTAGTATATTTTTAGTATATTAATAATGTTGTAAAAATCATTAATTAACAACTATTAATATATCAAAAATTTGTATACAATCATTATAACATTGAAATATTTTTTAGTATATTAACATTGTAATACTGCATAAACACTAGTATATATATTCAATCAAACCCTTGTTCTCAATTTAATTCAATTCAACTTATCATCTTCAACCTCCTTTTCACTAGTTTCCAAAAGAACCACTTCTCATCCCAAAAGCAGATTGGTTCTGCTTGTTCCCAATCCAATACCTCAAATTTGGAAAATGTGTAAGAAAGTCAAAGCATCATTCTGGACAGTAGAAGAAGACGATCTCTCCCAAGACCAACACCACTTTATCATTTTGCAAGTTCTCAATGAAGAGAAACACTTCATCACTTGATCAATGTTAGATGTTGTTTTTTCTTGCCCTTTGTCGCATACCACCTCTCTACTTGTTGTCGTTGTTCCTGTGTTGTTACCACATCATTCCATTACCTCTGTTTGTTGCTGCTACCACTAGGGGTGGCAATTTGTGACACGACACGATAACCCGACCAGAACACGACAAGAAATTAACGGGTTTGGGTCTAAACGGGTTGAACACGATTAAACACGACTAAATACGGGTCATAAACAGGTTAACCCGATAAACTCAAAATGACTCGTTTAACATGATTAAAAATAAGTTCATAAATATGTTATATATAAGTTAATATTACATAATACATTAAGAATAATTTTAATTTTTAAAAATATTTTTAATTTAATTTTAATAAATTGTTTTTATATTTTTGTATTTAGTTAATATTTTTAAAAAATAATTTTAAAAATTAGGCATATATTATTTAAGATATTCTTTTTTTTAAAAAAATGATTATACAATAAATTAAAAAAGTATTATGCCCCTTTAAAAATAAACTCTGTCTTTAACAAAAAATATTATACTCAAATTAAAATATAAAAATAAGTCAATTTCTCAAATATTAAAAAAAATCCTAAAAATACTAAACTTAATGTTTTTTAACATTTTTTTTATATTTTCAACTTGCCTTAAAAATTATTGTATCTCTTTTTGTCTTAGCCTAAAATATTATATCATTTCTCATAAAAGCATAAAGCCTCATTTTTAATATTAATTTTATTTTTTGACAAAAATACTACACTTAAATAAATATATAAAAAATAACTTGATATCTCAAATCTTTAAAAAAAATTTCGAAAAAAGCAATGCATGTATAAATACTTAAAGAGTAGCTTGATATATCAAATTTTTAATATTATTATTTTATTTTTTAATAAAATTATTACACCCAAATAAAAATGATAAAAAATAATTTGATCTCTCAAATCTTAAAAAAATAAGTACAATGTATATATAAATATTAAAAAAGTAGCTCTTTTGACGACATAAGTTGTTGGCTTATTTGGTTAAAGTTTAAGATAATAACCCTAATGTCTTGAGTTCAAATCTTGGTGAAGCTATGTTTTTAGTTAAGTTATTATATAATTTATTAAACGTGTCTAAACAGGTCATAAACAGGTCACCCGTTTATTTAACGTGTCGTGTTCGGGTTTACATGTGATGACCTGATTAATAAACGGGTCGTGTTCGAATTTACATATCATGACACGATTAATGAACGGGTTGACCCGTTTATGACCCGCCAACACGAATTGTCACCCCTAACTACCACACTCGATTGCACCAAACCCCCATCTGTTTGTCGTTTCCACTGCACAAAACCTCATTTGATTCCCGATCGCCACTTGCTTGGACCGTGCTGCTCGCCCAACCACTGTTGTCACTGTTGTAAAAACCCTTGTCGTCGACGCTTTCTACTGCTGTTGCTCCTGTTCGTGCTTTGTCGTCACTGCTACTACTGTTATTCACATTCCTCATTGTCCCCACTGCTTCTTCCTTCACAGTAGTCGTTGTTAACGCCACCTCCATTCTCCTCGTCGGCGCTATCAATGGTGAGAAGGTTTATTGCTATTTTGGATTCTTGCCGAGTGCAATCTACACCAACCCATCTTTGTTAACAACACAACCCCTATTTCTTGCTCGTTGCCCTCCTGCTTTCTGCTGCTAATTGCCTCTAGATTCATGAAAGAAATCCTTTTGAAAAACTCAACCTTGAATCATCTATCCACAAGATTGAGTTACACTACAAGATTTTATTATTACATAATGGAAATTTAGAGGAGAAGGAGAAATAAATAGGGAGAAGTAGCAGCGGCCGTGCGAGAAGAGGTGAAGTGAAGCATGGCACGAAGCAGGAGAGTGACAAGTAGTAGAAGGAGGTAGCAAGCCGAAGGCGATAATCAATGAAGATATATAAATATTCTAGTATAAATGATAATATTTAAAGTTATATGAAATAACTACAGCTTTATAAACAAACCTAACGTATATTAATGAGAATATATTTTTGTTGGACGCTTTATGTAATTTCCTCGGAATAGAGAGAGAGAGAGAATTATTTGATATTTGGATGATTTTTTTTTTCCAACTTTTGGAGGGCCCTATTCAAAAGTACACAATTGTCTGTTGGTTACATATTATTGGATCTTCGTTAATTCATAATGGCACGATCTGCTGGTTTCAATTAATGGATCTAATCGCTTGATTTAGCCCAATTCGTGCAAGTGCAATCTAAAGTTGGAATCGATGCATTTTATCAAATACTATTAGATCATGCATAATTGGCACACATACAATCCCATGGACAGTTCCATTTGATCAACTACGTTCATTGCATCTAGACATTCACAATTCCTTTCCTTTTTGTACATGTAATTCATTCAAATCCATATCATGGTAGCCTTGCCAATTATCACTCTTTTTTCAGAAGTGACAAACCAATTTATTAGTATAAAATAAGGTGCAGTATATTTAAACTAAAAAAAATCATTTAGAAAATACTAATTTCTTTTAAAAAATTAAGAAAATTTTTATAAAAAAATTTCTTATGATTATTTAATTTGATATAAAAAATTCAATAAAAATTAGGTTTACATGGTTATTTTTTAAATTGATGTACAAAAGTTTTTTCATGAAATTAAAAGTTTTATTTTCTCACCTCATAAGCTTCAAGAATTTTGGTAATAAAATTTGAGGGTCTCACAAAAAGTTTTTAAAATGTTTTTCACCATTGTTACTAATCAAACACTAAAAAAAATAAGCTTTTATCAAAGAAAAATTTGGAGAAAATTTTAATTTTAACGCCAACTAAACACATCCTTAAAGAAATCTTCCATTTTAACTAAAAAAAATCTATCATAACGCCAAACCAATGGTAAAAACAAATCATTATACTATTGGAATGAAAACATTTAAAGAGCTAGCTGAAGGTTTTGTGACCTTCCGTATATCATCTGAATAACAAGCTTTTGTATTTATTCATTTCAAGCCATTGACCCTAAACCATGGCAATGTGCACTTCCATCATCTTCCCCCGAATTTGAAGAGGACAATCACTAAGATAACAACTGTCCAAACATTCTCTATCATAGAAAGGAAAGGACTCTACAAATGGACGATGAATACCATCTATTCCAAATTCATCTAAAGTGTGCAACTTGAAAGTTTTATTTATAAATTTTTAAATCATAGGCTATTTCACATCAGATTTTTATTTATATGAACAGATATAATAAAATAATTATATATACGTAATCACCACATTAAAAATAAATGTTTAACATGATCCCACTAAAAATCACATTCTACTTCAACTTAAATATTCCATTCAAAATGTTGCCCATTCAGGTAGCCATTTTTCTAACCAAACACATCTACTTTAAATTTTAATTGAGATTTTTGCCAATTTTGCATGATCATACAAATCAAATATATTACTTTAAAATTCACTCATTAAATGAAACATATTTTCAAAAACTGACACAAACAGAGGTAATAGAAAAAAAAAAAAACTTTATGTAAAAAGCTTTTTCCCTCCAGAAACAATAGAATCCAAGCATTCAATCAATATGGATTTTCTTAAAACAAAATAATATTCAGATATCAGGCCTTAGATCAGTCTCTTGCATCAAATCCATCAACAAATCCAAGCGCATGATCCATGGGCCACATGCAAATAGAAAAAAAAAAGATAGAGAAAATTTGGATTTTCTTTTTTGTCTTGTGAAATTCAGTTCTGCATGAGATGAACTCACTACACCAATAGGGGCATTTAGCAACAAAACTTTTAGCAACAAAATAATTATTTTTATTGTTGTAGGTATGAAATAAAATTTTAATAAGAATAACAATAAAATTTTTATTGTAAAATGTGATGTTTAGAAACAAAATAATAATTTTGTTGTTATTCTTTTTTTTTAAATAAAAATATAACAAAAATAGCAATAATTTGTTTGTTACTAAATATTTATTTCAATAAGGTGTAACAACAAAATATTAGCTTAGTTGCTAAATACTTGTTTATTTGTGAGAAAATTTTTGCCCAAAAAAAAGAAAAACCAAAAACGGCAAAGGTGGTGGTAATGGCATTGAAATTACAGCAGCGCCGCTCTTGGTGTCGTCGGAAGAGATTGTGGAAGGGACGATGGTGGTGGACTATAAAGGCAAGAGAGCGAGAAGATGGAGCATCAGAGGCTGGTGATTGGCTTCTTTCATTATAGGAGTGGACATTGTTGAGGGGTTATGGAATTTCAAGCAATCTTATAACGTTCCTCACCAGACCTCTCCAGCGGACGACTGCTGCCCCCACCAAGAACATCAATGCTTGGTACGGCACCACAACCCTAACTCCTCTTCTCAGAGTGTAACACCTCAAAAAATTCATATGAAAATTGAATTTTTACTTAGAAAATTATATAGAATTGACGAATGAGAATTTTGGCAAGTCTTAGTTACCCAAATGAGGAATAAAAACCAATTTAAGGGATTTTTGGAAGAAAAAAATGATTATAATGCATAAAATGGGATATCATAGCCAAAAATATAAGCATATGTGCAATTTTTGATGAAAACAAGATTAGAAAGTCAATTGAGATCGAGATTTGAAAAAAAAATTCAAAAAGAAAGCAAGAAATTTGGTTAAAAAATAAAAAATAAACTCAAAATACTATGAACCGTAGATTTGGAATCTAATCTCACGATCCGACGGCCAAGATCAGATCTGCACGTATGCACGGGCGCACCGAATCATCAAGATCAAATGGTCGGAGATCCGCGCACGTAACTTGAGGATGATCGTGTGGCCAGAAGCGAGTTCGTTGATCACGAAATCAGATCCGCACACGGTGATCGAGGATCATCCGATGGTCGAGATTGAAGCCGTGTTGAGAGATCGCGAATAGTGCTGCGCTCGAGGATTATCGGACGGTTCAGATTAAAGTCGCGTTGATTAGATCATGAACAGTGTTGCGCTCAGGATCATCTAACGATCCAAGCCGTTTTGATTAGATCGCGATCGTTGATGCGCTCGAGGAAATTCAACAACTGAGATCGAGACTCCGATTTCTGTTGATTGATACGAGATCAATCCAACGGCTCCGATCAAACCCGAATGCGTGTCTCGAGAAAAATCCTAGGAACCAGATCAAATCCGAAATTTAAAATACGAAAATTACGTTAAAATTAACGAAAAATACGAAATTTAATCCGAAAATTCTTAAAAATAGTTTCTAAATTTCAAAAAATATTTCTAAAATTCGAAAAAAATCTAAAAAATACTCATTTTGCTGCAAAAATTAGAAAGTACGAAATTAGAGAGAATTAGAGTGTTTTATTCAAAGAAGAACACAAAACTTTCTAATTTTCTTCCTTGGAAAACCTATATAAACCTCCCTAGGATCTCAATTTCATTCATTCCAAAAAATAAGAGTTGAATTCTCCTCTTGTTTTCTCAAAGCCTTTTTTCTTGGCATCTCTTCCCATCTGCCCTTCTTGTGTGTGTGAGAAGTTCTTCTCTCGAATTTAGGAAATTAAGTTGGGCGATCTTCATTGGCATTAGTACGTGGGGGGAATTGCTGCCGAAATTTTGGAAGAAAGCGTTACAAGGTGGAAGTGATTTCTAGAACACCCTTCTGTTCTTATTTAAATTCATGGCATGCTCATTGTTTGTGTGTTTTTCATTGAATTCAAAGATTTTTAATTTTAATTCTAGAATTTTAAATGTTTATTTCAATATTTCAGGTTTGATTCATGTTGGAACAGTCATATCATCCATGCCATGTTAGTATCATGCTTAGGCTTTTAAATTAAAGTATGATACATGTTTTATGAGTGTATCATGAATTAACTATGTATATTCTAAATTTTAGTTTGATTTCATATTCTGAAATTTATTTTATGAGATCATAATATGAGAATTAATCTAAGATGATGGAGATAATAATCACGTACCATCATAGTGGTCAAGGCGACACTATGGATGTTCTTTTCATATGAGTTAGGTCATATGGTTTTTAGACTTAAGTACTTGAGAGTCGTGTATCACTGGTAGGTCACCATGTGTAACGGGTTGATGCCGACACGTGCCACTAACGGGTTGATGCCGAGTGGGCCCTATTTACGTAGTTAAGAACATAAAGGGATTAAATGCCATTTTGGTCTTAGTCTTGACTTGAACAAATTGTTGTTTGAAACGCCTAATGATTGCAAGTGTTTGAATTATGATTGTGTTATGAGTTTGAATATGAAATATGGTTGTTTGAAAAGGATCCACTGGGCTATATGTTTATTCTTCATTTCTTATTTTTGAGGAACATAAACCCATGGAGCAGTTGAATACAGATAGTTCTTAGAAAGTGTCTACAATATTATATTTTTTAAAATTTTTATGACATGTTGCCCCAAGTTTTTATGTTTTTCTACTGAAAAGTATTTTGAAGACTTTCGCTGTAACAATTAGTTCATTTTGAAAAGTCCAGTACTTTCAAATTTTCTATTATGAATAAAATAGTTTGAATTTCTTTATCTCTTTTAATTTGCCTTGATTTTATTGAAAATTTTGTATTCTTAAATTTTATACAAAGGCATGAGATATTGAAAAGAAAAGAATAACTGTGTGTCATTTGTAATGTAGCACCGGCCCGACCCGCCGTTTGTTAAGTCCACTGTCAAGAGAACGGTGACAATGTACACTGCTTAAAGATACAGGGGTTGGGGTGTTACATAGATCCTTCATCGTCAAATTATTTTATAAAATTCAAAATATTATTGCATTTTTTAATTTAAAGTGATTATTTTCTCTTTTACTTAAATAAGTAATGCTTAGCTTTAAAATGGATCTCATCTGTAGTAGTATTTTCAATTATCATTTATGTGGTTTTAGATGTTATAATTGTTTCTCAGTCTGTTTAGGCTTCTAGGTGGCTAATTGGAAATTTTAGCAATGGCCAAGAACTACACTAGTTACCTAACTTACTTATATATCTGATGATATCACTGTAATTAGATGCCAAATGGACAATACCAATAATCGTTGCTTTCTTATACCAAATGGAAAAGGTTTTGATGGTACATAATGGTATTCTTGAAAATTAATTTTTCTAGAAGAACAAAATTTTAAAATTGACTGTTATTTTAATTTTTAAGAATTGAAACAGAACTACACAAAATTCCATTTTAAATGTTGCTGACCCTGATTTATACATTAATATAGGTGCGTCTATGAATCAACACTCCATTAGAACAACATCCTCAGTGAATTTAAACATGGGAATAGTTGACTACATGTATATGCATTCATTTTAATATTATGTGTTGTTTGGAATTCTCTTGTAGAGGTTATAATGCAACTGTGGTGCAAAAATTCCACTATAAATAGAATATAAAAGTTTCAAAGTCTTGTAGTATACATGCACGACAATCTAAAGTGCCATTTTGAGTTTTTTTTTTGAAAGACAATGACTTCTTGCATCTTTCATTTCTGTTTGAGTTTTAAAGTTTAAACTTGTTTGTTCTGCTTCATGATTAAACCTATTCTATTCTTTTAAGATTGTTCATGCAGTTTTAAAAAATTTTGAAAGCAGTACTTCTGCTGGGATAATTTAGTTTTAGTTTTAAATTTTATAATGACGAACTTGTTTATTCCTCTTTTGCTGGCTTCAAAAAAGGATGACACTTTTATAGTACTCCCTGCATTTCAAAAAGGTACTCCCCCTTTTGTTTTTGGATGTTCCTAAAAACTGCCCACTTTTCCTAATTAAATATTTTATCTCTAATTTCCTCAAAAAGATAAATTCAGTATTATAAACATATGCCCTTTTATAAACCTTTTTTTTTTGGTGAATTTCTTTATGTATTTGTTCAAAACTTGAGAGGACTGAAGAACCTTAGAAGCAGCCATAACACATAGTAGTTATAGCTAAGAACTGTCTGATTTTGACAAATATGGTAGCAATTTTTGTATTCCATAAAGAGCCTTGTAAGTCTCTTTTACATGGGTGTACATACACACACACACATGTTTAATATGCTTCACTTTATATTATCTGTTTCTTTGAAAAGAATATGCTTCTTTGTTGATGTTTTTTAGGCTAAAACCTCATTAACAACTTATCCATCATCACCAACAATTGTTTCAGAACCACTGGGCATTGTATTGATCATTTCAGCATAGAACTACCCTTTCTGTATGTTTCAAACCCATGGTCTAAAATGCGTCCTCTTATGCTCTTTAACCTACTTAATATATTTCTTTCAAAAACTACCAACAAAAAGATCCTTAGTTTAGTTCATACTATTATGAATGAATATGATGTTGGAAATTTGTTTTTAAATGTGTGTGTTTTCTAATATAACTTCATTCCCATGATTTTTCTTAGCAATAATGAACATCTTTAACAAATATCTTATTTTGATCCCATTTCTTTGCAAACATTTCCTATATAATGTCAAAGTTGTGTTAATCTTGTGGCTTCAAGTAGTTTTATGAAATAAAATATTTGAGATGGCTTATCCTCATTGGTGTTATGGTGGGTAATGGAGGATTTGGCAGCCAAGAATGTCTGTTTCTGCTCATAATATTTTTGGTGTGTATTGTAGCTTCTTGGTGGATTTAAACTAGTTTGAACATAGAAGGCTTATAACCATCTTATCCTGTAGTATCCACTAATAATATGGATGGCTTGCTTTATCAATCCCCACTATGTTTATGCATTTAATGTCTAATACTAGTTTATACTATCGATCAACTTGAATTGTTTCAAAACTTTCTAGATATTGTTTTAATCTGAATAAACAGGACTATCATGGACAAGAACTAGTTGCGATTTCAATGCCAAGAACTAGTTGCGATAAAATGCAAGAAAAAAAGTGAAGATAGAGTTGGCGCAAAGAGCGTACAACATTTTTTCTTATAGTGTTGTATCAACCTATTTTTGTGATCGTGAACCACTTAACTACTGCTACTTTTCCTTCTATGCTTCTTTAGCATATAGAAGTTTAGATATAGTCATTGGTTTTGATTGTTCTATATTAATATATTAGGACTTTTTGATTCTCTATTGCATTCCTCTAATATTAATACTTATAAAATTTATATTCTATAATTTTCTTTAGTTAGTTTTGGATGGTGTTTTCAGCCATTGCATGGTTGCTAGAATTAGTGGATTGTTCTTTGTTGTTCATTTGGTTAGATGCTTTGAAATCTACATTGGAGGATTTTTTTGGGAAAGATCCATTGGAATCCAAAGATCTATCTCGTATTGTACTTTGATCATAGTTTTGACGGTGACTAAATCTTGTGCTATGGTTGATCTGCAGATTGTTGTTTGTCGGTGTAGTGGTAAGTTTTAATTTCTTTCTTTTCTATTCAAGTTTTGTTCAAGGGAGTTGCTTCGGTATTTCCAAATTACTTATCATGTGACAATGTGACTTTGTGATACTTGTAGGATTATACTGGAAATAAATTCTTCAAATGAGTTCTAGCTGTAGTTTGTCTGAGAATCTCTTTATATTTTCATGGGGAATTGGCCTATGTTGAGTATTTTACAAGATCTTTTCAATAAAATTTTTCTGTATTATTTCCTTAGAATATGATGTTAATTTTTTGTGTTAGCTTTTCATTATGCATTAAGAATATTATGTTTCCTTCTGCTCTTTAATGACATTTTTCTTTCGGTTGCAGTTTTACATCTTTTAGGGTGTGAGAAATTTTATTTAAAATATTTGGCAGCTCCAAGTAATGTGATGGAGTTTTTGATTAATGTGATTGAAACCTGTTTGCGACATTGGCTTTGTTTTACATTTGGCATGTCATTTATTGATCATAGGTTTCTTGTCTCACCATTTATTTTTTATTGTTTTCAGTACAAAATATGGTTGAATATATATAATTAGAAACCTACAATGTTAACATGTTGTTGTTTGTCCCTTCCATATGCTTACCTAATTTTGGTTAACAATTGTACTTTAGAACAGAATGAAAGATTGCCTTGACTTGCTTAAATGAGAACAAGGCTTGAATAGAGTGTAAAACTCGAACATAATCACAAGATATCAGAGTTTGACATCTTATTCTTTTCTGGTGTATACAAATTTCAAGAACCTACAATCCCTAGAGATATGTGGAGGAGGATTAACTGATGCTGGTGTAAAGAACATCAAAGATCTTTCCTCCCTTACTCTATTGAACCTCTCACAAAATGGGAACTTAACTGATAAATCCATGGAATTGATTTCTGGTATTTTCTTCTTCCTCTCCTTCCTTTTGGGTTACAATTCTTTGCTCTCTTTTTCATTACAAAGATTTTAGAACTAGTTTTGTCGAACACTGGTTTGCTTAACTTCAATAATATGATTATAGCTGAAGTGAATCTAATATTGTTTGACTGTCTAGAACCATTATTTTTTATTAAATTTATTTCTTGAGTTTGGTCTAGCTATATGTGAACCTCAACTCAGCAAACCCTTTTATGAATGCAGGAGTTTGGTGTATGGCTCCTTTTTTCATTTTGCTTCATCAAAGGTTCAGCTAAAAATACTTCAAATATAAGTTATGTAGAAATAAGTAAAATGCTTCTTTTTTTTTGTTTTTTGATAAGAAACGAGATTATATTAAAGAACAAAAACCAGAACACTTAAATGCATTTTTAGTAGAAATACTATTGAAGAGATGGTGGAGTCTAAATACTAAGAAATTTAGATTGGATACATTTGAAATTTATTATTAATAAAGGAGAAATAAGTGATAATGTGAATAATAAAGTTAAGTGGGCTGGCTTAAATGAATTAGTGCTTCTGCAATATTATATTTATTAGCATTATTATATTGATGTTGATGGAAAATTTTAGCAGCATGCTAGTAGGCTAATTTTATTATATTGAACAAATGTTGGATTATGCTGAGTGGTGGAAATTTTTATGTTGCAGGGTATGTGTGCCAAGACATAATAGAATTAAACATGAACACATTTGACAAATGGTAGGAGTAGCCTCAATTGCAGTTAAAGTGGAGAGATTTTGACTTAATCTAATTTGGTTACATACAAGAAAGTTCTTTAGAGACTAAGATTGGGAAGAACAACCTATTAAGAACCTATAGTATCTTTGTGGACCTTATGTGTTTTTGCCCTACAGAGGGGTGGGGGGGATGACGTTTTGCATGTTCAGAGGACATTTTTATGGATTATATAGGATTTTTCAATTGAATTTGCATCTTCTTTCATTTAATCTTTTCCACA